>JBBAXF010000168.1:0-68606 GCA_037837765.1 Delichon dasypus | reverse complement strand
GGCAAAAAATGGATGTGAGACCCCCCCTGTGGAGATTTTGGGGTGCCTCTGTACCCCAAATCTCTCTATGACCTTCCAGAGAAGCACAAACACAACCCAAACCCCTTCCTCAGAGATTCTGGGGTGCCCCCAGCACCCCAAACCCCTCCACAACGCCCTAAAAGTGACCCTAACCCTAACTCTCATCCCTTCCTCAGAGATTCTGGGGTCCCCCCAGCACCCCCAATCCCTCTACAACCTTCCAGAGGAGCACAAACACAACCCTCAGCCTTTCCACAAACATTCGGGGGTGTTTTGGGGTGCCCCCAACCCCTCCACAACCCCCTAAGAGTGACACAAACACGACCCTCACCCCATCCCCAGAGGTTTTGGGGTCCCCCCGGCACCCCAAACCCCTCCATAACCCCCTAAGAATGACCCTCACCCTCACCCCATCCCCAGAGGTTTTGGGGTGCCCCCAGCACCCCAAACCCTTCAATAACCCCCTAAAAGTGACCCTAACCCTGACACTCACCCCATCCCCAGAGTTTTTGGGGTCCCCCCAGCACCCCCAACTCTTCCATAACCCCTAAGAGTGACCCTAATCCTCACCCTCACCCCATCCCCAGAGATTTTGGGGTACGCCCCGTAACCTCAACCCTCTACAACCTTCCAGGGGAGCACAAACACAACCCTCAGCCTTTCCCTGAAGATTTTGGGGTGCCCCCAGCACCCCCAACCCCTCCATAACCCCATAAGAGTGACACAAACACAACCCTCACCCCATCCCCAGAGTTTTTGGGGTGCCCCCAGCACCCCAAACCCCTCCATAATCCCATAAGAGTGACCCTAAACCTCACCCTCACCCCATCCCGAGAGGTTTTGGGGTCCCCCGAACACCCCAAACCTTTCAATAACCCCATAAGAGTGACCCTAACCCTCACCCTCACCCCATCCCCAGAGGTTTTGGGGTGCCCCCAGCACCCCAAACCCTTCAATAACCCCATAAGAGTGACCCTAACCCTAACACTCACCCCATCCCCAGAGGTTTTGGGGTGCCCCCAGCACCCCAAACCCCTCCATAACCCCATAAGAGTGACCCTAACACTCACCCCATCCCCAGAGGTTTTGGGGTCCCCCCAGCACCCCAAACCTTCCAATAACCCCATAAGAGTGACCCTAAGCCTCACCCTCACCCCATCCCCAAAGGTTTTGGGGTCCCCCCAGCACCCCAAACCTTTCAATAACCCCATGAGAGTGACCCTAACGCTAACGCTCACCCCATCCCCAGAGTTTCTGGGGTCCCCCCAGCACCCCAAACCCCTCCATAACCCCCTAAAAGTGACCCTAACCCTAACACTCACCCCATCCCCAGAGGTTTTGGGGTGCCCCCAGCACCCCAAACCTTTCAATAACCCCCTAAGAGTGACCCTAACCCTCACCCTCACCCCATTCCCAGAGCTTTTGGGGTCCCCCCAGCACCCCAAACCCCTCCACAACGCCCTAAAAGTGACCCTAACCCTAACTCTCATCCCTTCCTCAGAGTTTCTGGGGTCCCCCCAGCACCCCAAACCCCTCCATAACCCCCTAAGAGTGACCCTCACTCTCACCCCATCCCCAAAGGTTTTGGGGTCCCCCCAGCACCCCAAACCCCTCCATAACCCCCTCTAACAGCGACACCAACACAACCCTCAAAATCCCCCCGACCCTTCCCGCTCCCCCCCCACTTTTCTGGGGGTGTGGGGCAGCTCCCACCCCCCCCATTTGATTTCATTTCATTTTCGGGGTGCCCCCCCACCTTTTCCAGCAGGGCCTTGCGCAGTTTGGGGTGTGCAGCACCCCAAACCCCTCCATAACCCCCTAAGAATGACCCTCACCCTCACCCCATCCCCAGAGCTTTTGGGGCGCCCCCAGCACCCCAAACCTTTCAATAACCCCCCTAAGAATGACCCTAACCCTCACCCTCACCCCATCCCCAGAGGTTTTGGGGTCCCCCCAGCACCCCAAACCCCTCCACAAACCCCCTCTAACAGCGACACCAACACCACCCTCAAAATCCCCCTGACCCTTCCCCGCTCCCCCCCACTTTTCTGGGGGCGCAGGGGGGGGGCAGCTCCCAGCCCCCCATTTTATTTCATTTCATTTTCGGGGTGCCCCCCCACCTTTTCCAGCAGGGCCTTGCGCAGTTTCCTCTCCTCCTGCACCAGCACGAACATCTCCTTGTGCACGGCGGCCGCCAGGTTCAGGTCCAGCTTCTCGGGGCTCGCGGCCATCTTGCAGATCAGCTCCTCGTGCGAGAAGACGCAGTAGCGGCGCAGGCGGCGGTAGTGCTCGATGCATTGCCGGCCTGCGGGGAGCTGCATGGGGAGTGGGGGGTCAGGGGGCACCCCAAAAATGGGGGAACCCCTAAACACAGCCGGAACCTGGCTGGGGAAATGCTGATTGAACCGCAGAGCTGAACCCCCAAACATGGGAATCCCCTCTGTTCCTGCACTGTGCAGTGCTCGATGCATTGCCGGCCTGCAGAGAGCTGCATGGGAGAGGGGGGTCAGGGGGGCACCCCAAAAATGGGGGGACCCCGAAATACAGCCCTGAACCCGGCTGGGCATCCTCAGTGCTGAACCCTCAAATCTGGGAACTCCCACTCTGTCCCTGAGCTGTGCAGTGCTCGATGCATTGCCGGCCTGCAGGGAGCTGCATGGGATGGGGAGGGTCAGGGGGGCACCCCAAAAATGGGGGGACCCCTAAATACAGCCCTGAACTGAGCTGGGGATCCTCAATGCTGAACCCCCAAACCTGGTAAACCCTGCTCTGCCCCTGCACTGTGCAGTGCTCGATGCATTGCCGGCCTGCGGGGAGCTGCACGGGGAGAGCGGGGTCAGGGGCACCCCAAAAATGGGGGGACCCCTAAATACAGCCCTGAACTGAGCTGGGGAAATGCTGATTGAACCACAGAGCTGAACCCCCAAACATGGGAATCCCCTCTGTTCCTGAATTGTGTAGTGCTCGATGCGTTGCAGGGGAGCTGCACGGGGAGAGGGGGGTCAGGGGGGCACCCCAAAAATGGGGGGACCCCTAAATACAGCCCTGAACTGAGCTGGGCACCCCCAAACCTGGGAACTCCCACTCTGTCCCTGCACTGTGCAGTGCTCGATGCATTGCCGGCCTGCGGGGAGCTGCATGGGATGGGGAGGGTCAGGGGGGCTCCCCAAAATCTGGGGGGACCCCTAAATACAGCCCTGAACCCGGCTGGGCACCCCCAAGGCTGAGCCTCCAAATCTGGTGAATCCTGCTCTGCCCCTGCACTGTGCAGTGCTCGATGCATTGCCGGCCTGCGGAGAGCTGCACGGGAGATGGGGAGGGTCAGGGGGGCACCCCAAAAATGGGGGGACCCCTAAATACAGCCCTGAACCCGGCTGGGGAAATGCTGCTTGAACCGCAGAGCTGAACCCCCAAACATGGGAATCCCCTCTGTTCCTGAACTCTGCAGTGCTCGATGCATTGCCGGCCTGCGGGGAGCTGCACGGGATGGGGAGGGTCAGGGGGGCACCCCAAAAATGCGGGACCCCCTAAATACAGCACTGAACTGAGCTGGGAATCCTCAGTGCTGAACCCCCAAATCTGGTGAATCCTGCTCTGTCCCTGAACTGTGCAGTGCTTGATGCATTGCCGGCCTGCAGGGAGCTGCACGGGGAGATGGGGGTCAGGGGGCACCCCAAAATCTGGGGGGACCCCTAAATACAGCCCTGAACCCGGCTGGGGAAACGCTGCTCGAACCGCAGAGCTGAACCCCCAAACCTGGCAAACCCTGCTCTGCTCCTGACAGGGTAGTGCTCGATGCATTGCCGGCCTGCGGGGAGCTGCACGGGGAGAGGGGGGTCAGGGGGCACCCCAAAAATGGGGGGACCCCTAAATACAGCCCTGAACCCGGCTGGGCATCCTCAGTGCTGAACCCCCAAATCTGGTGAATCCTGCTCTGTCCCTGCACTGTGCAGTGCTCAATGCATTGCCGGCCTGCGGGGAGCTGCACGGGGAGAGCGGGGTCAGGGGGGCTCCCCAAAATCTGGGGGGACCCCTAAATACAGCCCTGAACCCGGCTGGGCATCCTCAGTGCTGAACCCCCAAATCTGGGAATCCCTGCACTGTCCCTGCACTGTGCAGTGCTCGATGCATTGCCGGCCTGCAGGGAGCTGCATGGGATGGGGAGGGTCAGGGGGGCACCCCAAAATCTGGGGGGACCCCTAAATACAGCCCTGAACTGAGCTGGGGATCCTCAGTGCTGAACCCCCAAATCTGGTGAATCCTGCTCTGTTCCTGAACTGTGCAGTGCTCGATGCATTGCCGGCCTGCGGGGAGCTGCACGGGATGGGGAGGGTCAGGGGGGCACCCCAAAAATGGGGGGACCCCTAAATACAGCCCTGAACCCGGCTGGGGAAACGCTGCTCGAACCGCAGAGCTGAACCCCCAAACCTGGCGACCCCCTAAACACAAACCTGAGCAAAACCCCCTCCAGGTCCATTTCCTGCCCCCCAAGTATTTTCCTTCCCCCTCCAGGTATTTTCCTGCCCCCTCCAGGTCCATTTCCTTCCCCCCCAAGGTATTTTCTTTCCCTCCACGTACATTTCCTACACCTCCAGGTATTTTTCCTTCCCCCTTCATGTCCATTTCCGGCCCCTTCAGGTATTTTCCTTCCCCCCAAGGTATTTTCCTTCCCCCTCAAGGTATTTTCCTGCCCCTCCAGGTACTTTTCTACCCCTCCACATACATTTCCTGCCCTCTCCAAGTATTTTCCTTCCCCCCCAAGGTGTTTTTTCTGCCCTCCAGGTCCATTTCCTACCCCCTCAGCTCCATTTCCTTCCCCCCAGGTCCATTTCCTGCCCCTCTTCAGGTATTTTCCTTTCCCCTCCAGGTATTTTCCTGCCCCTCCAGGTCCATTTCCTGTCCCTCCAGGTGTTTTCCTCCCTCTCCAGGTGTTTCCCTGCCCCTCCAGGTATTTTCCTCCCTCTCCAGGTATTTTCCTTCCCCCTCCAGGTATTTTCCTCCCTCTCCAGGTATTTTCCTGCCCCTCCAGGTATTTTCCTTCCCCCACAAGGAATTTTCCTTCCCCCTCCAGGTATTTTCCTTCCCCCTCCAGGTCCATTTCCTGTCCCTCCAGGTATTTTCCAGCCCCTCCAGGTCCATTTCCTCCCTCTCCAGGTATTTTCCTCCCCCTCCAGGTCCATTTCCTGCCCCTCCAGGTCCATTTCCTCCCTCTCCAGGTATTTTCCAGCCCCTCCAGGTATTTTCCTGTCCCTCCAGGTGTTTTCCTCCCTCTCCAGGTGTTTCCCTGCCCCTCCAGGTGTTTTCCTCCCTCTCCAGGTATCTTCCTCCCTCTCCAGGTATCTTCCTCCCCCTCCAGGTATTTTCCTCCCCCTCCAGGTATTTTCCAGCCCCTCCAGGTATTTTCCTTCCCCCTCCAGGTGTTTTCCTTCCTCTCCAGGTGTTTCCCTGCCCCTCCAGGTATTTTCCAGCCCCTCCAGGTCCATTTCCTGTCCCTCCAGGTGTTTTCCTCCCTCTCCAGGTGTTTTCCTCCCTCTCCAGGTGTTTCCCTGCCCCACCCCGGGTATCTGGGGCGCTCACCCAGTCGGCCGTGCAGAAGTTGACGGCCTCGGCGAAGTTGTAGCCCTGGTTGAAGCCGCTGTGGTAGGCGCGGGGGAAGGTGATGACGAACTCGCCGGCGCATTGGTTGGTCCTGACCACCTGCGGGAGACCTGGGGTCACACCTGGGGTCACACCGGGGTCACAGCGGGGTCACTCACACCGGGGGTCACACCTGAGCTCACACCTGGGTCACACCGGGGGTCACACCTGGGACACACCTGGGGTCACACCTGAGCTCACTCACACCTGGGGTCACACCTGGGGTCACTCACACCTGGGGTCACACCTGGGTCACACCTGGGTCACACCTGGGGTCACACCTGGGTCACCCCTGAGCTCACTCACACCGGGGTCACACCTGGGACACACCTGAGCTCACACCTGGGTCACACCTGGGGTCACACCTGGGGTCACACCTGAGCTCACTCACACCTGGGTCACACCTGAGCTCACACCTGAGCTCACACCAGGGTCACACCTGGGGTCACTCACACCTGGGTCACACCTGGGGTCACTCACACCTGGGGTCACACTTGGGTCACACCTGGGGTCACACCTGGGACACACCTGGGGTCACACCTGAGCTCACTCACACCTGGGGTCACACCTGGGGTCACTCACACCTGGGGTCACACCTGGGGTCACACTTGGGTCACACCTGGGGTCACACCTGGGGTCACACCTGGGGTCACACCGGGGTCACAGCGGGGTCACACCTGGGTCACACCTGGGTCACACCTGGGGTCACACCTGGGGTCACACCGGGGTCACTCACACCTGGGGTCACACCTGGGGTCACACCTGGGGTCACACCGGGGTCACACCTGGGTCACACCTGGGGTCACACCTGAGCTCACACCTGGGGTCACAGCAGGGTCACACCTGGGTCATACCTGGGTCACACCTGGGGTCACACCTGGGGTCACACCGGGGTCACACCTGGGGTCACTCACACCTGGGTCAATCACACCTGGGCTCGGTCACACCTGGGGTCACACCTGGGGTCACACTGGGGGTCACACCTGGGGTCACTCACACCTGAGCTCACACCTGGGCTCGGTCACACCTGGGGTCACACCTGGGGTCACACTGGGGGTCACACCTGGGGTCACACTGGGGTCACTCACACCTGGGGTCACACCTGGGGTCACACCTGAGCTCACTCACACCTGAGCTCACACCTGAGCTCACACCTGGGTCACTCCTGGGGTCACACCTGGGGTCACACCTGGGGTCACTCACACCTGGGGTCACACCTGGGGTCACACCTGAGCTCACTCACACCTGAGCTCACACCTGGGTCACACCTGGGTCACACCTGGGCCACACCTGGGCTCACTCACACCTGGGGTCACACCTGGGGTCACACCTGAGCTCACTCACACCTGAGCTCACACCTGGGTCACACCTGGGCCACACCTGGGCTCACTCACACCTGGGGTCACACCTGGGGTCACACCTAGGTCACACCTGAGCTCACACCTGGGCTCTGCCGGCTGTGACAGGGCCGGGAGGGGAACTGGGGCACGGGGGGAAGCCCCCAACTCACGGGGACGCCGTGGGCCATGAGCGTGTTGGGGTTCATGAGGGTGACGAGCTGGTGCAGGAGGTCGGGCTGGCTCTCGAACAGCTCCGGCGTCAGCTTCTTCATCACCTCCTCCAGGTGCTCGGCCGCGAACGAAGGGACCCCGTACCACGTCTTGGGCTCGCCCCTGGGGATGGGGGACCCCAAAAACCTTCTTATTCCATCCTGAACCATCCCAAAAACCTTCTTATTCCATCCCAAAACCTCCTCATCCCACCCCAAAACCTCCTCATTCCATCCCAAAACCTCCTCATCCCACCCCGTACCACGTCTTGGGCTCGCCCCTGGGGATGGGGGACCCCAAAAACATCTTCATTCCATCCCAAAACCTCCTCATCCCACCCCAAAACCTCCTTATTCCTCCCCAAAACTTCATCCCACCCCGTACCACGTCTTGGGCTCGCCCCTGGGGATGGGGAACCCCAAAAACCTCTTTATTCCATCCTGAACCATCCAAAAACCTCATCTCACCCCGTACCACATCTTGGGCTCGCCCCTGGGGATGGGGAGCCCCAAAAAACTCCTTATTCCATCCCAAAACCCTCATTCCACCCCAAAACCTCCTTATTCCATCCCAAAACCTCATCCCAACCTGTACAATGTCTTGGGCTCGCCCCTCGGGGATGGGGAACCCCAAAACCTCCTCATTCCATCCCAAAAACCTCCTTATTCCATCCTAAAACCTCCTCATCCCAACCCGTACCACGTCTTGGGCTCGCCCCTGGGGATGGGGAACCCCAAAAACATCTTCATTCCATCCCAAAAACCTCCTTATTCCATCCCAAAAACCTCCTTATTCCATCCTGAACCATCCAAAAACTTCATCCCACCCCGTACCACGTCTTGGGCTCGCCCCTGGGGATGGGGAACCCCAAAAACCTCCTTATTCCATCCCAAAAACCTCCTTATTCCACCCCAAAACTTCATCTCACCCCGTACCACGTCTTGGGCTCGCCCCTGGGGATGGGGAACCCCAAAAACCTCCTTATTCCATCCCAAAACCTCCTCATCCCATCCCGTACCACGTCTTGGGCTCGCCCCTGGGGATGGGGAACCCCAAAAACATCTTCATTCCATCCCAAAAACCTCCTTATTCCATCCCAAAACCTCCTTATTCCACCCCAAAAACCTCTTTATTCCATCCCAAAACCTCCTCATCCCAACCCATACCACATCTTGGGCTCGCCCCTGGGGATGGGGAACCCAAAAACATCTTCATTCCATCCCAAAAACCTCCTTATTCCACCCCAAAACCTCCTTATTCCCCCCCAAAACTTCATCCCACCCCGTACCACGTCTTGGGCTCGCCCCTGGGATGGGGAACCCCAAAAACCTTATTCCCTCCTGTACCATCCCAAAAACTTCCTCATCCCACCCCAAATCCCCCTCGTCCCACCCCAAATCCTCCTCGTCCCACCCCAAATCCCCCTCCTCTCACCCCAAATCCCCCTCGTCCCATCCCAAATCCTCCTCTCACCCCAAATCCCCCTCATCCCACCCCAAATCCTCATCCCACCCCAAATCCCACTCGTCTCACCCCAAATCCTCCTCGTCCCACCCCAAATCCTCCTCGTCCCATCCCAAATCCCCCTCGTCCCACCCCAAATCCTCATCCCACCCCAAATCCCCCTCGTGCCACCCCAAATCCCCCTCGTCCCACCCCAAATCCTCATCCCACCCCAAATCCCCCTCGTGCCACCCCAAATCCCCCTCGTCCCACCCCAAATCCTCCTCCTCCCACCCCAAATCTCCCTCGTCCCACCCCAAATCCTCCTCGTCCCACCCCAAATCCCCCTCGTCCCACCCCAAATCCTCCTCACCCCACCCTGTCCCACATCTTGGACTCGCCCCTGGGGGTGCAGAAGGATCAGGACACCCCGAAACTTCCTGCTGGCCCCCCAGTCACGCCCTCCAAGCCACCCAAACACCCCAAAGTCACTCCCCAGGCCCCCCAGACACCCCAAAGTTGCCCCCTTGGGCACCCAAACACCCCAAAGTCACCCCACTGGCCCCCCAGACACCCCGCAGTCACCCCACTGGGCACCCAAACAGCCCAAAGTTGCCTCCCTGACCCCACAGACACCCCAAAGTCACCCCACTGGCCCCCCAGACACCCCCAGGTGCCCCCCCTGGCCCCCCAGACACCCCCCAAACACCCCAAAGTTGCTTCCCTGGCAAAGCTGCTTCCCCAGACACCCCAAAGTCACCCCCCTGGCCCCCCAGACACCCCCAGGTGCCCCCCCTGGCCCCCCAAACAGCCCAAAGTTGCTTCCCTGGCCCCCCAGATGCCCCCCAGACACCCAAAGTCACCCCCTGGCCCCCCAGACGCCCCCCGGTGCCCCCCTGGCCCCCCAGACAAACCAAAGTCACCCCCAGATACCCCCAGATGTCCCCCAGACACCCCAAAGTCACCCCTTTGGGCCCCCCAGACACCCCCAGGTGCCCCCACTGGCCCCCCAGACACCCCCCCGGTGCCCCCCAGATACCCCCAGGTGCCCCCCCGGCCCCCCAAACACCCCAAAGTCACCCCCCTGGCCCCCCAGATGCCCCCCAGACACCCCCAGGTGCCCCCCCTGGCCCCCCAGACACCCTCAGGTGCCCCCCCTGGCCCCCAAAACACGCCAAAGTTGCTTCCCTGGCCCCCCAGATGCCCCCCAAACACCCCAAAGTCACCCCTTTGGGCCCCCCAGACCCCCCCCCAGTGCCCCCCTGGCCCCCCAGACACCCCCAGGTGCCCCCCTGGCCCCCCAAAGTCACCCCCCCTGGCCCCCCAGACACCCCCAGGTGCCCCCCAGACACCCCAAAGTCACCCCCTGGCCCCCCAGACGCCCCCTGGTGCCCCCCCTGGCCCCCCAAACACCCCAAAGTCACCCCCCCGGCCCCCCAGACACCCCCAAGTGCCCCCCAGACACCCCAAAGTCACCCCCTGGCCCCCCAGACGCCCCCTGGTGCCCCCCCTGGCCCCCCAAACACCCCAAAGTCACCCCCCCGGCCCCCCAGACACCCCCAAGTGCCCCCCAGATGCCCCCCAGGCACCCCCAGGTGCCCCCCTGGCCCCCCAAACACCCCAAAGTCACCCCCCTGGCCCCCCAGATGCCCCCCAGACACCCCCAGGTGCCCCCCTGGCCCCCCACACGCCCCCGTGCCCACCAGTGGAGGTAGTTGATGGAGTAGCTCCAGTGGTCCTCGATGTGCCAGCAGAAGGCCGAGAACACCATGCCCACGTAGAGCCAGGGCACCTTCATGCCCGAGATGTCGGCGTTGATGTGGCACAGCACCGACTGCTGCAGCACCGGCATCACGTTCAGGTTCCAGCCGCTGCCCGCGTACTCCTGCCACGGCGGGGACGGCGTCACCCGCGGGGAGGGGATGGGGTCACCCCATGGGGAGGGGACGGGGTCACCCGCGGGGAGGGGGATGGGGTCACCCCGTGGGGACAGGGACGGCGGGGACAGGGTCACCCCATGGGGACGGCGTCACCCGCGGGGAGGGGATGGGGTCACCCCATGGGGACAGCGGGGACAGGGTCACACCATGGGGACAGGGTCACCCCACGGGGAGGGGACGGCGTCACCCCCGTGGGGACAGGGACACACCACGGCGGGGACGGCGTCACTCGTGGGGAGGGGACGGGGTCACCCCGTGGGGAGGGGACGGGGTCACCCGCGGGGAGGGGACGGCGTCACCCCATGGGGACAGTGGGGACGGGGTCACCCCATGGGGACAGCGGGGACAGGGTCACACAGGGAGGGGACGGCGTCACCCGCGGGGACGGGACGGGGTCACCCCACGGGGAGGGGACGGCGTCACCCCGCGGGGACGGGGACAGCGGGGACAGGGTCACCCCATGGGGACGGCGTCACCCGCGGGGAGGGGACGGCGTCACCCGCAGGGAGGGGATGGGGTCACCCCACGGGGACGGGACAGGGTCACCCCATGGGGAGGGGACGGGGTCACCCCACAGGGACAGCGGGGACAGGGTCACACGGGGAGGGGATGGCGTCACCCCATGGGGAGGGGACGGTATCACCCCACGGGGACAGGGTCACCCCGCGGGGACAGGGTCACCCCGCGGGGAGGGGATGGTGTCACACCATGGGGACAGTGGGGACAGGGTCACACAGGGAGGGGACGGCGTCACCCCATGGGGACAGCGGGGACGGTGCCACCCCATGGGGACAAGGACACCCCCAGGGACAGTGTCACCCCCATGGGGACAAGGACACCCCCAGGGACAGCAACACCCTGTCATAGGGACAGGGACACCCCCAGAGACAGTGTCACTCTGCCACAGGGACAGTGTCACCCCCGTCATGGGGACAGGGACACCCCAAGGGACAGCAGCACTCCGTCATGGGGACAGGGACACCCAGCATGGGGACAGGGACACCCCTAGGGACAGTGTCACCCCCATGGGGACAGGGACACCCAGCATGGGGACAGGGACACCCCTAGGGACAGCAGCACCCCGTCACAGGGACACCCGCAGGGACAGTGTCACCCGGTCATGGGGACACCCCCAGGGACAGTGTCACCCCATCACAGGGACACCCCTAGGGACAGTGTCACCCCACCATAGGGACAGGGACACCCCCAGGGACAGTGTCACCCTGTCACAGGGACACCCGCAGGGCCAGCGTCACCCCCCACGGGCACAGGGGACAGCGGGTGACACCCCCGGGTGCCCGTCCCACCTCCTCCTCGGGGGACAGGCGCCGTTTGCCGTCGCGCACGGGGAAGCCGGAGCCGAACTCCTTGGAGTGGATGTCGGCGCCGTACTCCACCGTCACGTCCTCCTCGATGCTGTTCACCAGGCGCCAGAACTCCTTCTCCACCAGCTCCGTGGGCACCATCTGCGGGCAGGGGGCTTCAGGGGGGGCACGGGAGGGATTTGGGGGGGTTTGGGAGAGGTTTAGGGGAGGTTTAGGGGTTTTTGGGTGGGATTTGGAGGCCCCAGAACTCCTCCACCTGCCCTGTGAGCACCGTCTGCGGGCAGGGGGCTTCAGGGGGGGCACGGGAAAGGGATTTGGGGGGGTTTGAGGGGATTTTGAGGGGGTTTGGGAGAGGTTTAGGGGAGGTTTTGGGGTTTTTGGGTGGGGTTTGGAGGCCCCAGAACTCCTTCTCCACCAGCTCCGTGGGCACCATCTGCGGGCAGGGGGCTTCAGGGGGGGCACGGAAGGGATTTGGGGGGGTTTGGGGGAGGTTTTGGGGTTTTTGGGTGGGATTTGGAGGCGTTCACCAGGCCCCAGAACTCCTTCTCCATCAGCTGTGTGAGCACCATCTGCGGGCAGGGGGCTTCAGGGGGGACACGGAAAGGATTTGGGGGGTTTGGGAGAGGTTTAGAGGAGGTTTTGGGGTTTTTGGGTGGGATTTGGAGGCCCCAGAACTCCTTCTCCACCAGCTCCGTGGGCACCATCTGCGGGCAGGGGGCTTCAGGGGGGGCACGGGAAAGGGATTTGGGGGGGGTTTAGGGGAGGTTTTGGGGTTTTTGGGTGGGATTTGGAGGCGTTCACCAGGCCCCAGAACTCCTTCTCCATCAGCTGTGTGAGCACCATCTGCGGGCAGGGGGCTTCAGGGGGGGCACGGAAAGGATTTGGGGGGTTTGGGAGAGGTTTAGAGGAGGTTTTGGGGTTTTTGGGTGGGATTTGGAGGCCCCAGAACTCCTTCTCCACCAGCTCTGTGAGCACCATCTGTGGGCAGGGGGCTTCAGGGGGGGCACGGGAGGGATTTGGGGGTTTTGAGGGGGTTTGGGAGAGGTTTAGGGGGTTTTTGGGTGGGGTTTGGGGGCTGTTCATCAGGGGCCAGAACTTCTCCACCAGCTCCGTGGGCACCATCTGCGGGCAGGGGGCTTCAGGGGGGGGCACGGGAAAGGGATTTGGGGGTTTTGAGGGGGTTTGGGAGAGGTTTAGGGGGTTTTTGGGTGGGATTTGGAGGCGTTCATCAGGGGCCAGAACTTCTCCACCTGCCCTGTGAGCACCATCTGTGGGCAGGGGGCTTCAGGGGGGGCACGGGAAAGGGATTTGGGGGTTTTGAGAGGGTTTGGGAGAGGTTTAGGGGAGGTTTTGGGGTTTTTGGGTGGGATTTGGAGGCCCCAGAGCTCCTTCTCCACCAGCTCTGTGAGCACCATCTGCGGGCAGGGGGCTTCAGGGGGGGCACAGAAGGGATTTGGGGGGGTTTGGGCGGGTTTGGGAGAGGTTTAGGGGAGGTTTTGGGTTTTTTGGGTGGGATTTGGGGGCTGTTCATCAGGCCCCAGAACTTCTCCACCAGCTCCGTGGGCACCATCTGCGGGCAGGGGGCTTCAGGGGGGGCACGGAAGGGATTTGGGGGGGTTGGGGGGGGGTTTGGGGAGGCTATGGGGGTTTTTTGGGGTGCTCAGGGAGGTTTTTGGGGAGCTCAAGGATGTTTTTGGGGCTCTCAGGGTGGTTTTCAGGGGTCTCAGGGATGTTTTTGGGGTGCTCAGGGATGTTTTTCGGGCTCTCACGGATGTCTTTGGGGTGCTCAGAGATGTTTTTCGGGTGCTCAGGGAGGTTTTTGGGGTGCTCAGGGAGGTTTTTGGGGTGCTCAGGGAGGTTTTTCGGGCGCTCAGGGGGGGTTTTGGGGTGCTCAGGGAGGTTTTGAGGTGCTCAGGGAGGTTTTTGGGGCGCTCAGGGAGGTTTTTGGGCTCTCACGGATATCTTTGGGGCGCTCAGGGATGTTTTTGGGGTGCTCAGGGAGGTTTTTGGGGCGCTCAGGGAGGTTTTTGGGGCGCTCAGGGAGGTTTTTGGGGCGCTCAGGGATGTTTTTGGGGCACTCAGGGATGTTTTTGGGGAGCTCAGGGAGGTTTTTTGGGCACTCAGGGATGTTTTTGGGGTGCTCAGGGATGTTTTTGGGGTGCTCAGGGATGTTTTTGGGGCGCTCAGGGGGGTTTTTGGGGTGCTCAGGGGGGTTTTGGGGTGCTCAGGGAGGTTTTTGGGGCTCTCAGGGTGGTTTTCAGGGGTCTCAGGGATGTTTTTGGGGCTCTCAGGGATGTTTTTGGGGCGCTCAGGGATGTTTTTGGAGCACTCAGGGATGTTTTTCGGGCACTCAGGGATGTTTTTCGGGCACTCAGGGAGGTTTTTGGGGTGCTCAGGGATGTTTTTGGGGCTCTCAGGGATGTTTTTGGGGAGCTCAGGGAGGTTTTTCGGGCTCACGTGCACGGGCATGTTGAAGTAGTCGGCCTTGAAGGCGTCGGCCATCTCCCCGAAGCTCTGCAGCGTGTACTCCCGCGTGGCCTGCTCGAAACCGAACGCTTCCGGGGGACGCTTGCACTCCTGGGGGGACATCGGGGTCAGGGGACACCGGGACATTGGGGACACCGGGGACATTGGGGACATTGGGGACATTGGGGACACCGGGGTCAGGGGGCACCGGGACATTGGGGACACCGGGGTCAGGGGACACCGGGGACACCGGGTCAGGGGACACCGGGGTCAGGGGACACCGGGACATTGGGGACACCGGGGTCAGGGGACACCGGGGTCAGGGGGCACCGGGACATTGGGGACACCGGGACATCGGGGACACCGGGACATCGGGGACACCGGGACATTGGGGACACCGGGACATTGGGGACACCGGGGTCAGGGGACACCGGGGTCAGGGGGCACCGGGACATTGGGGACACCGGGACATTGGGGACACCGGGGTCAGGGGACACCGGGGTCAGGGGGCACCGGGACATTGGGGACATTGGGGCACTGGGGACATCGGGGTCAGGGGACATCGGGACATTGGGGACACTGGGGACATTGGGGGCACCAGGACATTGGGGACACCGGGGTCATTGGGGACACTGGGGTCAGGGGACACCGGGACATTGGGGACACCGGGGTCAGGGGACACTGGAGAGACTGGAAGGGTCATTGGGGATACTGGGGTGAGGGGACACCGGGGACACTGGGGTCAGGGGACACCGGGGACATTGGGGACACCGGGGACATTGGGGACACTGGGGTCAGGGGGAACCGGGGACATTGGGGACACCGGGGTCAGGGGGCACTGGGGACATTGGGGACACCGGGACATTGGGGACACCGAGGCCAGGGGACATCGGGGACACCGGGACATTGGGGACACCGGGGTCAGGGGGCACCAGGACACTGGGGACACCGGGGACACCAGGGACACCGGGGTCAGGGGACACTGGGACATTGGGGACACCGGGGTCAGGGGACACTGGGGACACTGGGAGGGTCATTGGGGACACTGGGGTCAGGGGACACCGGGACATTGGGGACACCGGGGTCAGGGGGCACTGGGGACATTGGGGACACCGGGGACATTGGGGACACCGGGGACATTGGGGACACCGGGGTCAGGGGGCACTGGGGAGACTGCGAGGTTCACTGGGGACACTGGGGTCAGGGGATACTGGGGAGGTCATTGGGGACATACTGGGGTGAGGGGACATCAGGGACACTGGGGTGACTGGGAGGGTCACTGGGGATACTGGGGACCCTGGCGTCAGGGGACAGAAGGGACACCAGGGACACTGGGGACACCGGGGTCAGGGGACACTGGCAGGGTCATTGGAGACACACTGGGGACACCACCGGTCAGGGGGTCCCCAGCCCCACAAACAAGCCTGGGTGAGATTTAGAAACCCCCAGCCCCACAAACAAGCCTGGGTGAGATTTAGAAGCCCCCAGCCCCACAAATCCAGGGGTCCCCAGCCCCACAAACAAGCCTGGATGAGATTCAGAAGCCCCCAGCCCCACAAATCCAGGGGTCCCCAGCCCCACAAACAAGCCTGGGTGAGATTCAGAAGCCCCCAGCCCCACAGATCCAGGGGTCCCCAGCCCCACAAACAAGCCTGGATGAGATTTAGATGCCCCCAGCCCCACAAATCCAGGGGTCCCCAGCCCCACAAACAAGCCTGGATGAGATTCAGAAGCCCCCAACCCCACAGATCCAGGGGTCCCCAGCCCCACAAACAAGCCTGGATGAGATTTAGATGCCCCCAACCCCACAAATCAAGGGGTCCCCAGCCCCACAAACAAGCCTGGATGAGATTCAGAAGCCCCCAGCCCCACAAATCCAGGGGTCCCCAGCCCCACAAACAAGCCTGGATGAGATTTAGAAGCCCCCAACCCCACAGATCCAGGGGTCCCCAGCCCCACAAACAAGCCTGGATGAGATTTAGACACCCCCAACCCCACAGATCAAACCAACCCAAACCCCCTCGCGGGCCAGAACCCCACACAGAGCGGGGTCCCAGCCCCACGGCGGGCACGGGGCAGGGCCTGGGGGGTGTCCCCGCGTGCCCCCTCACCGCCATGACGCATTTGGGGCAGCGCCAGATGCCCTTGGGGATCTCGGGCAGGGGGGGCAGCAGGCAGAAGATGTGGTAGTTGTCGTCGCAGCCGTCGCACAGCAGCAGCTTGTCGTCCTCGTCGCCCCGCGAGCAGATGCGGCAAACGTAGGAATCCACCTGGGCGAGGCGGGAGGGAAAAAAGGGATTATTTGTATTTTTGGGGTGTCCTAAGGTGATTTTATGATGGTTTCATAGCCCCAAACATCATTTTTTTGTTGAGTTCTGTGCCTTCAGGACTGGTTCTGAGAGCGTGGAGTTTGTTTGGAGAGGACTCCTCCACACCAGACACTCAGCTGAGGTTTGGACAGACAGCACGACAGAAATATTTTTATTTAATTTTACCCAGTTAGGGCACAAAAGATCCCTGGACTGCTTGGACAGACAGCACGACAGAAACATTTTTATTTAATTTTACCCAGTTAGGGCAGAAAAGTTCCCTGGACTGCTTGGACAGACAGCAGGACAGAAACATTTTTATTTAATTTTACCCAGTTAGGGCACAAAAGTTCCCTGGACTGCTCATTTCCCTTTTTTTCTCGGGATTTTTCAAACCTGCCCTGGATTAAAAACCCCAGGGGAGCAGCAGGGTCTGAACCTCGAGATTTTCCAGCAAGAGACTGATAAAAGAGACACCTACAGCAAAAACTTTCTCCGTTTGCCACCTCCCTCCGGAATTCTTTCAGATTATTCACTTTTTTTGTGCTCCTGAGAGCTTTTGTTTGTTAAATAAATTAATTACTTAGATTTTTGGGGGGGGTTATAGAACGTTTGGGGTGAGGAGAGATTGGGGGTTACAGAATATTTGGGGTGAGGAGAGATTGGGGAGTCACAGAATATTTGGGGTGAGGAGAGATTGGGGGGTTACAGAATATTTGGGGTGAGGAGAGATTGGGGGAGTTACAGAATATTTGGGGTGAGGAGAGATTGGGGAGTTACAGAATATTTGGGGTGAGGAGAGATTGAGGGGTTGCAGAATATTTGGGGTGAGGAGAGATTGGGGGGTTACAGAACGTTTAGGGGGGTTGCTGTGCTGAACTATTGGGGGGTTATTCGATTATTGGTGGGTTATTCAATAAATAAACTTGTTAAATCAGATTTTTTCCGCTTTTCTCCAAGGAAATTTCACAGACACCTTGGAGGGAAGGAACGAGTTGGGTTTGCTCCCCGGAATGATCCCACCCAGGGGTTTTTCCCCCTAAATTTCCCCCTAAACCAGGCCAAAAGGGCAGGGGAACGTCCCAGCCCCGGCACTCACGAACTGGCTGCTGCTGTGGCTGCGGCGCAGCCTCATCGTCATCTTGGTGCAGGGGGTTACAGAATATTTGGGGTGAGGAGAGATTGGGGGAGTTACAGAATATTTGGGGTGAGGAGAGATTGGGGAGTTACAGAATATTTGGGGTGAGGAGAGATTGAGGGGTTACAGAATATTTGGGGTGAGGAGAGATTGGGGGGTGACAGAATATTTGGGGTGAGGAGAGATTGGGGAGTTACAGAATATTTGGGGTGAGAAGAGATTGGGGAGTTACAGAATATTTGGGGAGAGGAGAGATTGGGGAGTTAATGAATATTTGGGGTGAGGAGAGATTGGGGGAGTTACAGAATATTTGGGGTGAGGAGAGATTGGGGGGTTACAGAATATTTGGGGTGAGGAGAGATTGGGGAGTTACAGAATATTTGGGGTGAGGAGAGATTGGGGGGTTACAGAATATTTGGGGTGAGGAGAGATTGGGGGCTTACAGAACTTTTTGGAGGGGTGCTGTGCTGAACTATTGGGGGTTTATTCGATTATTGGCGGGTTATTCAATAAATTTATTCAATAAATTCAATAAATAAACTTGTTAAATCAGATTTTTTCTGCCTTTCTCCAAGGAAATTTCACAGACACCTTGGAGGGAAGGAACAAGTTGGGTTTGCTCCCCGGAATGATCCCACCCAGGGGTTTTTCTCCCCAAATTTCTCCCCAAACTCCCCCTAAACCAGGCCAAAAGGAGCAGGGGAACGTCCCAGCCCCGGCACTCACGAACTGGCTGCTGCTGTGGCTGCGGCGCAGCCTCATCGTCATCTTGGTGCAGGGGGTTACAGAATATTTGGGGTGGTGAGAGTTTGGGGGGTTACAGAATATTTGGGGTGAGGAGAGATTGGGGGAGTTACAGAATATTTGGGGAGAGGAGAGATTGGGGAGTTACAGAATATTTGGGGTGGTGAGAGATTGGGGGAGTTACAGAATATTTGGGGTGAGGAGAGATTGGGGAGTTACAGAATATTTGGGGTGGTGAGAGATTGGGGGAGTTACAGAATATTTGGGGAGAGGAGAGATTGGGGAGTTACAGAATATTTGGGGTGAGGAGAGATTGGGGAGTTACAGAATATTTGGGGTGAGGAGAGATTGGGGGGTGACAGAATATTTGGGGTGAGGAGAGATTGGGGAGTTACAGAATATTTGGGGTGAGGAGAGATTGGGGAGTTACAGAATATTTGGGGTGAAGAGAGATTGGGGGAGTTAATGAATATTTGGGGTGAGGAGAGATTGGGGAGTTACAGAATATTTGGGGTGAGGAGAGATTGGGGGAGTTACAGAATATTTGGGGTGAGGAGAGATTGGGGGAGTTACAGAATATTTGGGGTGAGGAGAGATTGGGGGGTTCCAGAGCTTTTTGGGGGGGTGCTGTGCTAAACTATTGGGGTTTATTCGATTATTGGCGAGTTATTCAATAAATTTATTCAATAAATTCAATAAATAAATTTGCTAAATCAGATTTTTTCCGCTTTTCTCCAAGGAATTTTCACAGACAGCTTGGAGGGAAGGAACAAGTTGGGTTTGCTCCCCGGAATGATCCCACCCAGGGGTTTTTCTCCCCAAATTTCTCCCCAAACTCCCCCTAAACCAGGCCAAAAGGGGCAGGGGAACGTCCCAGCCCCGGCACTCACGAACTGGCTGCTGCTGTGGCTGCGGCGCAGCCTCATCGTCATCTTGGTGCAGGGCTCGGGGCTGTGGCGCAGCTCCTCGCGCCCGTCCCGCTCGCGCGGCCCCGGCGGCACCGGGGAGCTCCGCGGCGGCTCCGGCGCCGGCTCCTCCTTCACCACCACCGTGGGGGGACACTCGGGCCCCTCCTTGTCTGCGGGGAGAGGGGAGAATTGGGGGGTGAGGAGAGAGCGGGGGGTGACAGGATGTTTGGGGGTGAGGAGAGAATGGGGGGTGACAGGATGTTTTGGGGGGTTACGGGATTGTTTGGGGGTGAGGAGAGATTGGGGGGTGACAGAACATTTGGGGGGCTTACAGAACATTTGGGGGGGTTACAGAACATTTGGGGGGTGCTGAGTGAATTGAGGTTACGGAAATATTGGGGGGTTACAGGACGTTTGGGGGTGAGGAGAGATTGGGGGGTTCCAGAACATTTGGGGGAGTTACAGAACATTTGGGGGTGATGAGTGATTCGGGGGTTACAGAATGTTTTGGGGGGTTACAGGATGTTTGGGGTGATGAGTGATTGGGGGGTTACAGGACATTTGGGGGGTTACAGAATATTTGGGGGTTACAGAATGTTTTGGGGTGATGAGTGATAGGGGGGTTACAGACTATTTGAGGGGGTTATTGAATTATTGGGGGGTTACAGAACATTTGGGGGGTGCTGAGTGAATTGGGGTTACGGAAATATTGGGGGGTTACAGGACGTTTGGGGGTGAGAAGAGATTGGGGGGTTACAGAACATTTGGGGGTGATGAGTGATTCGGGAGTTACAGAGTATTTGGGGGGTTACAGAACATTTGGGGGGTTACAGGACGTTTGGGGGTGAGGAGAGAGTGGAGGGTTACAGAATGTTTTGGAGGGTTACAGGACATTTGGGGGTGATGAGTGATTAGGGGGTTACAGAACATTTTGGGGGGGTTACAGAACATTTGGGGGTGATGAGTGATTGGGGGGCTACAGAACATTTTGGGGGTGGTGAGAGATTGGGGGGTTACAGAACTATTGGGGGGTTACAGAACATTTGGGGGTGATGAGTGATTGGGGGGTTACAGAGTATTTGGGGGGTTACAGGACGTTTGGGGGTGAGGAGAGATTGGGGGGTTACACAACATTTTGGGGGTGGTGAGTGATTGGGGGGTTACAGGATGTTTTGGGGGGTTACGGGATGTTTGGGGGTGATGAGTGATTAGGGGATTACAGAACATTTTGGGGGTGGTGAGAGATTGGGGGGTTACAGAATATTTGGGGGGGTTACAGAACATTTGGGGGTGATGAGTGATTAGGGGGTTCCAGAACATTTTGGGGGTGGTGAGAGATTGGGGGTGTCATAGAATTATTGGGGGTTACAGAACATTTTTAGGGGGTGGTGAGTGATTGGGGGGTTACAGGACGTTTGGGGGGGTTACAGGACATTTGGGGGTGATGAGTGATTGGGGGGTTACAGAACATTTTGGGGGTGGTGAGAGACTGGGGGGTTACAGAACATTTTGGGGTGGTGAGTGATTGGGGGGTTACAGAACGTTTTGGGGTGGTGAGTGATTGGGGGGTTACAGAACGTTTTGGGATGATGAGTGATTGGGGGGTTTCAGGACGTTTGGGGGGTGCTGAGCGAATTGGGGTTACGGAATTATTGGAGGATTACTGAATTATTGGTGGGGTTACAGAATATTTGGGGGTGGTGAGAGATTGGGGGGTTACAGAACTACTGGGGGGGTTACAGAACATTTGGGGGTGACGAGTGATTCGGGGGTTACAGAGTATTTGGGGGGGTTACAGGACGTTTGGGGGTGAGGAGAGATTGGGGGGTTACAGAACGTTTGGGGGTGATGAGTGATTGGGGGGTTACAGAACATTTCGGGGGTGATGAGAGATTGGGGGGTTACAGGACGTTTGGGGGGTTACAGGACATTTGGGGGTGATGAGTGATTGGGGGGTTACAGGACGTTTGGGGGTGAGGAGAGAGTGGGGGGTTACAGGATGTTTTGGGGGGTTACGGGATGTTTGGGGTGATGAGTGATTGGGGAGTTACAGAACATTTTGGGGGTGGTCAGAGATTGGGTGGTTACAGAACTATTGGGGGGTTACAGAACATTTGGGGGGTTACAGAATGTTTGGGGGTGATGAGTGATTGGGGGTTACAGAGTATTTGGGGGGTTACGGGATGTTTGGGGGTGATGAGTGATTGGGGGGTTACACAACATTTTGGGGGTGGTGAGTGATTGGGGGGTTACAGGATGTTTTGGGGGTTACAGAACGTTTGGGGGTGATGAGTGATTGGGGGGTTACAGAACATTTGGGGGGTGCTGAGTGAATTGGGGTTACGGAAATATTGGAGGATTATTGAATTATTGGGGGAGTTACAGAACATTTGGGGGTGATGAGTGATTCGGGGGTTACAGGATGTTTTGGGGGGTTACGGGATGTTTGGGGTGATGAGTGATTAGGGGGTTACAGAGTATTTGGGGGGGTTACAGGATGTTTGGGGGTGAGGAGAGATTGGGGGGTTACAGAACGTTTGGGGGTGACGAGTGATTGGGGGGTTACAGGACGTTTGGGGGGTTACAGAATATTTGGGGGTTACAGAATGTTTTGGGGTGACGAGTGATTCGGGGGTTACAGGACGTTTGGGGGGTTATTGAATTATTGGAGGTTCCAGAACATTTGGGGGTGCTGAGAGATTGGGGGGGTTACAGATCAATTGAGGGATTATTGAATTATCAGGGGGGTTGCTGAACATTTGGGGGTTACAAAATTATTGGGGGGTTATTAAACAATTGGGAGTTATTGAACTGTTGGGGTGTCACAGATCAATTGAGGGATTATTGAATTATTGGGGTGCTACAGAAAAATTTGGGGGTGATGAATGATTGGGGAATTATTGAACAGCCGAGAAAAGGCTCCTGAGAAACGGGAGGGAGGCAAAAGATTGGGGAGAAGGAGGGTCCCCAAAAACTGGGGGAGAAGGAGGGTCCCCAAAAACTGGGGGAGAAGGAGGGTCCCCAAAAACTGGGGGAGAAGGAGGATCCCCAAAAACTGGGGGAGAAGGAGGGTCCTCAAAAACTGAGGGAGAAAGAGGGGTCCCCAAAAACTGGGGGAGAAGGAGGGGTCCCCAAAAACTGGGGGAGAAGGAGGGGTCCCCAAAAACTGGGGGAGAAGGAGGATCCCCAAAAACTGGAGAAGGAGGATCCCCAAAAACTGGGGGAGAAGGAGGGGTCCCCAAAAACTGGGGGAGAAGGAGGGGTCCCCAAAAACTGGGGGAGAAGGAGAGTCCCCAAAAACTGGGGGAGAAGGAGGATCCCCAAAAACTGGGGAGAAGGAGGATCCCCAAAAACTGAGGGAGAAAGAGGGGTCCCCAAAAACTGGGGGAGAAGGAGGATCCCCAAAAACTGGGGGAGAAGGAGGGGTCCCCAAAAACTGGGGGAGAAGGAGGGGTCTCCAAAAACTGGGGGAGAAGGAGGATCCCCAAAAACTGGGGGAGAAGGAGGATCCCCAAAAACTGGGAGAGAAGGAGGATCCCCAAAAAACTGGGGGAGAAGGAGGGGTCCCCAAAAACTGGGAGAGGAGGATCCCCAAAAACTGGGGGAGAAGGAGGGTCCCCAAAAACTGGGAGAGAAGGAGGGTCCCCAAAAACTGGGGGAGAAGGAGGATCCCCAAAAACTGGGGAAGGAGGGTCCCCAAAAACTGGGGGAGAAGGAGCGTCCCCAAAAACTGGGGGAGAAGGAGGGTCCCCAAAAACTGGGGGAGAAGGAGGATCCCCAAAAACTGGGAGAGAAGGAGGGGTCCCCAAAAACTGGAGGAGAAGGAGGATCCCCAAAAACTGGGGAAGGAGGGTCCCCAAAAACTGGGGAAGGAGGATCCCCAAAAACTGGGGGAGAAGGAGGGGTCCCCAAAAACTGGGGGAGAAGGAGGATCCCCAAAAACTGGGGGAGAAGGAGGATCCCCAAAAACTGGGAGAGAAGGAGGGTCCCCAAAAACTGGGGGAGAAGGAGGATCCCCAAAAACTGGGGGAGAAGGAGGGTCCCCAAAAACTGGGGGAGGAGGAGGATCACCAAAAACTGGGGGAGAAGGAGGGTCCCCAAAAACTGGGAGAGGAGGAGGGGTCTCCAAAAACTGGGGGAGAAGGAGGGTCCCCAAAAACTGGGGGAGAAGGAGGGTCCCCAAAAACTGGGGGAGGAGGGTCCCCAAAAACTGGGAGAGAAGGAGGGGTCCCCAAAAACTGGGAGAGAAGGAGGATCCCCAAAAACTGGGGAAGGAGGGTCCCCAAAAACTGGGGAAGGAGGATCCCCAAAAACTGGGGGAGAAGGAGGGGTCCCCAAAAACTGGGGGAGAAGGAGGATCCCCAAAAACTGGGGAAGGAGGGTCCCCAAAAACTGGGAGAGAAGGAGGGTCCCCAAAAACTGGGGGAGAAGGAGGATCCCCAAAAACTGGGGGAGAAGGAGGGTCCCCAAAAACTGGGGGAGAAGGAGGGGTCCCCAAAAACTGGGGGAGAAGGAGGGGTCCCCAAAAACTGGGAGAGAAGGAGGATCCCCAAAAACTGGGGAAGGAGGGGTCCCCAAAAACTGGGAGAGAAGGAGGATCACCAAAAACTGGGGGAGAAGGAGGGTCCCCAAAAACCGGGAGAGGGGGGTGTCTGCCCCAAAATGGAAGGGTCTGTCCATAAAAAAACGGGGAAAAAACGCTCCTAAAGAACGGAACACCACCAATCCCACAAAACCTCGGGGTGCTGGAAGTCACCCCAAAAATACCCACGAGCTCGGAGGGGATGTGACTCAAAATTAAGGGCGAAAAACCCCCGAAGAACCCAAAATAATTCGGGAGACCCGAACGAACGAACAAACAAAAATCCACGGAAGCACGTCAGAAAAAAAAAATAAAAAATCCCAAAACATGCAGACGATCCCCCCCCCAAAATTTCGGGGGGCTCCCAGCCCCTCCTGACCCCCAAAATACCTTTTTTCCTCAGGGTTTTATCCTTGGCCACCAAGCCCAGCCCCAGCATTTTGGGCCCGGCGCCGTAAATCTGCAGCTTCTTCAGCTCGGGGTTCTTCTCGATGTCCTCCTCCGTGGGCTCGGGCTGCGCGACAGCGGCGACAGCGGGGTTTGGGGGGGGATTTGGGGTGCTAGGGGTGGATTGGGGGGGATTTGGGGTGCTAGGGGGGAGTTTTGGGGTGCTAGGGGTGGATTGGGGGGGGATTTGGGGGGCCAGGATGGAGTTATGGGGTGCTAGGAAGGGGATTTGGGGGGCTAGGGGGGAGTTTGGGGGGCCAGGAGGAGGATTTGGGGTGCTAGGGGTGGATTGGGGGGGGATTTGGGGGGCCAGGATGGAGTTATGGGGTGCTAGGAAGGGGATTTGGGGTGCTAGGGGAGTTTTGGGGTGCTAGGGGTGGATTTGGGGGGGCCTGGCAGGGTTTGGGGGTGTCAGGGGAGGGATTTCGGGGGGCTGGGGAGGGATTTGGAGGGCCAGGAGGGGGATTTGGGGTGCTAGGAGGGAGTTATTGGGTGCTAGGAAGGGGATTTGGGGGGCCAGGAGGGAGTTATGGGGTGCTAGGGGTGGATTTGGGGGGGCTGGGGAGGGATTTGGGGGGCCAGGAGGGAGTTATGGGGTGCTAGGGGGGAGTTTTGGGGTGCTAGGGGGGAGTTTTGGGGTGCTAGGGGTGGATTTGGGGGGGCTGGGGAGGGATTTGGGGTGCTAGGGGTGGATTGGGGAGGGATTTGGGGTGCCAGGAGGGAGCTATTGGGTGCTAGGAAGGGGATTTGGGGTGCTAGGGGGGAGTTTTGGGGTGCTAGGGGTGGATTTGGGGTGCTAGGGGTGGATTGGGGAGGGATTTGGGGTGCTAGGAGGGAGTTATTGGGTGCTAGGAAGGGGATTTGGGGTGCTAGGGGGGAGTTTTGGGGTGCTAGGGGTGGATTTGGGGTGCTAGGGGTGGATTGGGGAGGGATTTGGGGTGCTAGGAGGGAGTTATTGGGTGCTAGGAAGGGGATTTGGGGTGCCAGGAGGAGATTTCAGGGCACCAGCAGGAGATTTTGAGCTGCCAGGGAAAATTTCGGGGCACCAGCAGGAGATTTTGAGTTGCAAGTGCAGATTTTGGGGCACCAGGAGGAGATTTTGAGCTGCCAGGGAAGGTTTTGGGGCACCAGCAGGAGATTTCAGGGCACCAGGAGGAGATTTTGAGTTGCCAGGGAAAATTTCGGGGCGCCAAGAGGAGATTTTGAGTTGCGAGTGCAGATTTTGGGGCACCAAGAAGAGATTTTGAGTAGCCAGGGAAGATTTTGGGGCACCAGGAGGAGATTTCAAGGCACCAGGAGGAGATTTTGAGTTGCCAGGGAAGATTTTGGGGCACCAAGAGGAGATTCTGAGCTGCAAGTGGAGATTTCGGGGCACCAGCAGAAGATTTTGAGCTTCCAGGGAAAATTTTGGGGCACCAGGAGGAGATTTTGAGCTGCCAGGGAAGATTTCAGGGCACCAGGAGGAGATTTCAGGGCACCAGGAGGAGATTTTGAGCTTCCAGGGAAAATTTTGGGCACCAGGAGGAGATTTTGAGCTGCCAGGGAAGATTTCAGGGCACCAGGAGGAGATTTCAGGGCACCAGGAGGAGATTTTGAGCTGCCAGGGAAGGTTTTGGGGCACCAAGAGGAGATTTTGAGCTGCCAGGGAAGGTTTTGGGGCACCAGGAGGAGATTTTGAGTTGCCAGGGAAAATTTCGGGGCACCAGGAGGAGATTTCAGGGCACCAGGAGGAGATTTTGAGCTGCCAGGGAAGGTTTCAGGGCACCAGGAGGAGATTTCAGGGCACCAGGAGGAGATTTTGAGTTGCCAGGGAAGATTTCAATGCACCAGGAGGAGATTTCAGGGCACCAGGAGGAGATTTTGAGTTGCAAGTAGAGATTTTGAGGCACCAGGAGGAGATTTTGAGTTGCCAGGGAAGGTTTTGGGGCACCAGCAGGACATTTCAGGGCACCAGCAGGAGATTTTGAGCTGCCAGGGAAGATTTCAATGCACCAGGAGGAGATTTTGAGTTGCCAGGGAAGGTTTTGGGGCACCAGGAGGAGATTTTGAGTTGCGAGTGCAGATTTTGGGGCACCAGGAGGAGATTTTGAGCTGCCAGGGAAGGTTTCGGGGCACCAGCAGGACATTTCAGGGCACCAGGAGGAGATTTCGAGCTGCCAGGGAAGATTTCAGGGCACCAGGAGGAGATTTTGAGTTGCCAGGGAAGGTTTCGGGGCACCAGCAGGACATTTCGAGCTGCCAGGGAAGGTTTCGGGGCACCAGCAGGAGATTTTGAGCTGCCAGGGAAGAAGGTTTTGGGGCACCAGCAGGACATTTCAGGGCACCAGCAGGACATTTCAGGGCACCAGCAGGACATTTCAGGGCACCAGGAGGAGATTTTGAGCTGCCAGGGAAGGTTTTGGGGCACCAAGAGGAGATTTTGAGCTGCCAGAGAAGGTTTCGGGGCACCAGCAGGACATTTCGGGGCGCCCACCTCCTGCTGCAGGCGCTTGGCGCGCCGCCCGTAGCTGTTGAACTTGGAGGGCTGCACGGACTGGCGCAGCGGGATGCTGTGCGGTTTGTACTCCCGATCCTTCTCCTCGCTCTCGAAGGGCCGCGCGTGGCACTGCTGGAACCGGCCGGGGCGAGACCCTCAGCGTGGCCCCGGGGGTCCCCCCCAGAGCCCCCCGAAAGCCCAGAGCTCACCACCAGGTTGGCCCCGGACTGGTACATCTCGTAGGGGTAGATGATGCGCTCGTAGTGCGCCCGCAGCAGAGAGCCGATGTTCTTGCCCGACGGGTACGAGAGGCGCTGGGCCACGCGCGCCCACCGCCGGTCCTTGCAGATGGCCTCGTAGCCCCCTTCCTCCATCACCACCTGGGGGGACACGGAGGGGTCAGGGACAGCCTGGGACACCCCAGAGACACCCCAGGGACAGCCTGGGACACCCCAGGGACAGTCCAGGGACAGCCTGGGACAGCCCAGGGACAGCCCAGGGACAGCCAGGGACAGCCAGGGACAGCCAGGGACAGCCAGGGACAGCCCAGGGACAGCCACAGCCACCCCAGGGACAGCCTGGGACACCACCGGTCCTAGCAGATGGCCTCACAGCCCCCTTCCTCCATCACCACCTGGGGGGACACGGAGGGGTCAGGGACACCCCAGGGACAGCCAGGGACAGCCCAGGGACAGCCTGGGACAGCCACAGCCACCCCAGGGACACCCAGAGACAGCCACAGCCACCCCAGGGACAGCCTGGGACAGCCACAGCCACCCCAGGGACAGCCAGGGACAGCCTGGGACACCCCAGGGCCACCGCCGGTCCTTGCAGATGGCCTCATAGCCCCCTTCCTCCATCACCACCTGGGGGGACACGGAGGGGTCAGGGACAGCCCAGGGACAGCCTGGGACAGCCTGGGACACCCCAGGGACAGCCTGGGACAGCCCTGGGACAGCCCAGGGACAGCCAGAGACAGCCACAGCCACCCCAGGGACAGCCCAGGGACAGCCAGGGACACCCCAGGGACACCCCAGGGACAGCCTGGGACAGCCAGGGAGACCCCAGGGACAGCCCAGGGACAGCCCGGGACACCCCAGGGACAGCCCAGGGACAGCCAGGGACAGCCCAGGGACAGCCCGGGACACCCCAGGGACAGCCCAGGGACAGCCCGGGACACCCCAGGGACAGCCCAGGGACAGCCCGGGACACCCCAGGGACAGCCCAGGGACAGCCTGGGACAGCCCAGGGACAGCCTGGGACAGCCTGGGACAGCCTGGGACAGCCACAGCCACCCCAGGGACAGCCCAAGGACAGCCACAGCCACCCCAGGGACAGCCAGGGACACCCCAGGGACAGCCTGGGACACCCCAGGGACAGCCTGGGACACCCCAGGGACAGCCAGGCAGCCACAGCCACCCCAGGGACAGCCTGGGACACCCCAGGGCCACCGCCGGTCCTTGCAGATGGCCTCACAACCACCACAACCACCTGTGAGGGGACACTGACACCCCAGGGGACACCCACAGCTGGTATTTGTCCCCCTCTCCCCCCATCACCACCTGTGGGGTGACACTGAGAGCTCAGGGACACCCAGGGGACACCCAGGGGACACCCACAGCTGGTATTTGTTCCTCTCCCCCCATCACCACCTGTGGGGTGACACCGAGTGCTCAGGGACACCCAGGGGACACCCACATCCAGTATTTGTCCCTCTCTCCCCCCATCACCAGCTGTGGGGTGACACCCAGGGGACACCCACAGCCGGTATTTGTCCCCCTCTCCCCCATCACCAGCTGTGGGGTGACACCCAGGGGACACCCACAGCCAGTATTTGTCCCCCTCTCCCCCATCACCACCTGTGGGGTGACACCGAGTACCCCAAAACTGGGCACGTTCCACAAAAAAAAAATGGGGACACGACCCCCTAAACGGGAATTGAACCCCTGCCATGGGGGCAGGTAACTCCTCTAAATGGGAATATTTCACACCCCCTCGCAGAAATTAATTAATTCTCTGATTAGAAAACGCTCCCCCAGGAAAAACGATCGCTCCCTTCAATGAAAAGATCCCCCCGTGCAGGGGTAATCAGCACCCTAAATAAGGAAGTATCTTCCAAAAGAGCAAAACGCCGCCCAAATAAAACGCACCAAAATAAAAATAAATCCCTGAATGGAAAAAAAAAAACCCCAAGGAGAAGCAATTAACCAATTAACCCCCGCTAAATGAGAACATGGAGGGGGCAACAAAAAACACAATCACCCCTCCAAACAGGAAAACGTTCCCAATTTTGAGAAAATTAACCCCAAAATAAGAAAATACCGCACCCAGGAGATGATTACAGCGGTGGGGGCACCTTCCCCACCCTCAGCCCCAGGTGTGACCCCCAGGTAAGGGTGGGGGTCCCCGTTTTTGCCCCCCGTTTTTGCCCCCCGTTTTACCTTGCTGAGGCTGTAGAGGTCGAGGATGCGCCGCTCCACGTTCGGGATCTTGAGGGAGGAGCCCTGGATCTCCCAAAATTTGGCGATCTGGTCCAGGTAGTTCAGCTTCACCCTGGTCTGCGCCTTTTTTTTTGGGGGGGGGTGTGAGCAAAGACGGGGGTGAGGTCTGTGCGCGCCCCCCAAAATCAGCCCCCTCCCCAAAATCGCCCCGCTCACCTCCAGCTCGTTGAGCCGCTGGATGCGGGGAGTGAACCTGAAGTTGTCGACCTCGACGGCGAAGGGGGGCTGCCAGTCCTGGGGGGGGCACAAAGTGGGGGGTCAGGGGTGGCCAGAGGGTCACACAGCCCGAATTTTGGGGGGGCAGCAGCTATGGGGGCCCCCCTAGTGTGGCGTAGGCAGGGCAGCCCCGGGAGCTCCACGGGGAAAAATGGGGGAAAAAGCTCAAATTTGGGAGGGAGGGAGTTGGCAGCAATGGCCCCCCCCAAGTGCTGAATGGGCAGGGAGAACACAGAGCCTGAATTTGGGGGGCACAGAGAAGACACAGCCTGAATTTGGGGGGCACAGAGAACACACAGCCTGAATTTGGGGGACACAGAGCACACACATCCCAAATTTGGGGGGCACACAGAAAACACAGGCCGAATTTGGGGGGCACAAAAACCACACATCCCAAATTTGGGGGGCACACAGAAAACACAGGTCGAATTTGGGGGGACAGAGAACACACAGCCCAAATTTGGGGGGACAGACAACACACATCCCAAATTTGGGGGGCACACAGAAATCACAGCCTGAATTTGGGGGACACAGAGAACACACAGCCCAAATTTGGGGGGCACAAAAAACACACATCCCGAATTTTGGGAACACCGACCACACACATCCTGAATTTTGGGGACACACACAACACACACCCCAAATTTTGGGGGACACCGACCACACACATCCTGAATTTTGGGGACACCAACCACACACATCCCGAATTTTGGGGGACACAGAGCACACACATCCCGAATTTTGGGGACACAGAGCACACACATCCCGAATTTTGGGGCACAAAGCACACACATTCCAAATTTGGGGGACACCAACAACACACATCCCAAATTTTGGGGGACACCGACAACACACATCCCAAATTTTGGGGGACACCGACAACACACATCCCAAATTTTGGGGGACACAGAGTACAGACATCCCGAATTTTTGGGGACACCGACCACACACATCCCAAATTTTGGGGACACAGAGAACACACATTCCAAATTTGGGGGGCACAGACAACACACATCCCGAATTTTGGGGACACACACAACACACATCCCAAATTTTGGGGACACCGACCACACACATCCTGAATTTTGGGGACACAGAGCACACACATCCCGAATTTGGGGACACAGAGCACACACATCCTGAATTTTGGGGACACAGAGCACACACATCCCGAATTTTGGGGGACACCGACAACACACATCCCGAATTTTGGGGACACAGAGCACACACATCCCGAATTTTGGGGGACAAAGAGCACACACATCCCGAATTTTGGGGAACACCAACAACACACATCCCAAATTTTGGGGACACAGAGCACACACAGCCCGAATTTGGGGGCACAGAGAACACACAGCCCAAATTTTGGGGACACAGAGCACACACATCCCGAATTTTGGGGGACAAAGAGCACACACATCCCGAATTTTGGGAACACAGAGCACACACATCCCGAATTTTGGGGGACAAAGAGCACACACATCCCGAATTTTGGGGACACCGACCACACACATCCCGAATTTGGGGAACACCGACCACACACATCCCGAATCCGAGGCACGGGGAGAGTCAGCACCCACAGGAAGCTCAGCCCCGGGGAAGGCTGCAGGAAAACGGGGGGCACACATCCCAAATTCGGGGTGCTGCGGGTGCCACCCCCGCGCTCTCCTCTCTCTCTCGGGGGACACACACACACACACACCGGGGCTGCCCCGCGGGGCCGCTGACGCCAGCACGGCCCGGCCCTCCCGGAAACCCTTCCCTCTGCGAGCCGGGGAGACCGGCTCGGCCTGTCCCCCCTCCACCCCGCACCCAAAGCTGCCAGGAACCCCCCCAAACCCACCACGGCGACAAAGGGACCCCCCCGAACCGCGGGGACACAGCGCGACCCCCCCCCCAAAAAAAAAACAAAACAAGGAAGGGGATGGGGGGGGGGCAGAGCGCGATCGGTGAGGATTGGGGAAGGGGGGGGGGGCTCGGCCGCCACCTGCTCCACCCCCCCCTCAATTTGTGGGACCCCCCCTCGTTCTTCCCCCATCTCGGGGGTCGCGGTTGGAGTCGGGGTCCCCCCCCCGGAGCGGCCGGACCCCCCCCGCGCCCGCAGACAAAGGCTGGGCGCTGCCGCCATATTGGCCGTGTCACTGTTGTTGTTGTGAGGCCGCGGGGGGGGGGAGGAGAGAGCGGGGACCCCCCCTCAAAACCGGATGGGGGAGGCACCGAGACCCCCCACCCCCAAAAAAAAAATCCAAATCCCCCCCTCTCGCGGTTACCCCACATCGGGGGGGGGACTCATAGCCCGCCCCCCTCAGCCCCCCCAGGGGTATTTTTAAAGAGGGGAAGGGGCATTTAAAACCCCCCCGTGGGTATTTACGCCCCCCAAAATGGGGGTTCAATCACGTTCCCCCCCTTACAATCCATAATTGCCCCCCCCAGTATGAAGCAGGAGCACTGAGGCACGGGGAGGGGGGGGGAATTACTGCCCGCCCCCCATTAACCCCCCCTAAATGAGAAACAAATCCGGGGGGAGGAAGAGGAGGATTAACCCTCCCTTCCCCTAAAGTGAGCGTCCCACCGCAAGGCAAAACACCTCCAAAAAAACAATTATTCCCCCCCCAAAAAAACCAGAAACCACCTTTTCCTCGGGGAGACCCCCTCCCCAAACACCAAAATGCTCCTAAATGAAGTGGGGGGGGGAACGACCACCCCCCCCAAATTAAGAAATTACCCCACCAAGGGGATAATTCTGCCCCCGGGGAAGGGGGGGTCACCGACCCCAACCCCACACCCGCGGGACGCTGAGCCCCAGCCCCATTCCGGACCCCCCCCCTCTTTACGGCGAGGGGGTCCCCCAGCCCTCACCGCCCCCCCCTCAGAACCCCTCCCTTACTCACGGCCGGGGGTCGGATCTTGCAGATGCCGCTTTTCTCGGCGATCGGGCGGATCTTGGCGATGTAACCCAGCGGGTCGCTGAACTCGGCCCAGCTGGGCTCGAACACGGGGCACTCGGGAGGGGGCAGAAAGTCCTCGGGGGGCTCCGGCTCGGCCGGCAGCCACGGCGACCCCCAATCCCCGCGCTGCTCCGCGCCGGCCCCGCCGCGGGGACCCCCGAGAGGCCGCCGGGCCTTGTCCTCGGAGCCGGGCCGCTCCCCTCCGCGGGCCCCGCGTTCCTCGGGCGGCTTGCGGGGGCTCCGCTCCTCTGCCGGGGGTCTCCCCCCGGGCCCTTTGCCGGGTCCCCCCACGCCCTTACCCCGCGGTTCGCCCCCGGCTCGGGGGGGGCGCGGGGCGCTCGCGGCCTTCTCGTCCCCCGCCGCTTTGGGGGTCGCCGCCGCGGGTCTGGGGGGTCCCGCGTCGCCGGGGGGCTCCGGCCCTCCCCAGTCCGCGCCGCGGCCCCGCTTGGGCTCCTCGTCCCCGTCGGGCGGCTGAGGGGGGACCCACGGCGGGGACCCCCCCGGGCCGGGCCCCCACTCGGCCCAGCCGCCCCCTGCGCGCTGCTGCTCCCCCTCCTCCATCCCGCGTAGCGAGGGGAGCTGGGGCGGGGGGGGTTCCCGGGCTGCCCGCGGGGACCCCCTCAGGGGGCCATGGAGGCCCCGCCGCCCCCGCGCCGCCCCCTCACAGGCCGCGGGCCGCCCCCCCTTCCCGGAGCCGCGGGGATAAGGGGGGTCGAGACAACGCCCGCGAGCTCCGCCGACCCGCCGGCCCCTCCGCGGACCCTGCGCCTCCCTTTCGGCCCGTCCAGCCCCGCCGCCCCGCGCTCCGCCCGCCTCACAGCCGAGGCCTGCCCGGTCCCCCCGGCCGGGCCGCCGCCGCCATCTTGGATCCTCCTCCTCCTGCCGCCCGCCCCCCGCCCGCGCGCACGCGCGCACTGCGCAGGCGCGGCCTCGCACGCCGCCTCAGGAGCTGAGGCACGACGACGTGTCCTTCCGCCGCGGCACCGCGACGGGCCCCGAGCGCCGCCACGGCGCCGCCACCGCCGGCGAGGGCGGGAACAGAGAGAGGCGGCAACGCCACCGGAGACCCTCGCGCCGCGGCCCGGGTGGCGGGAGGCGGTGCGCTGGGATGAGGGACGGAGAAATAGTCCGCAGGCTCCGTTCCGTCCCCCCCTCCTCCGCAGCGGAGGGATCCGCGGCACCGCTCGCCTCCGCGGCTGGGTCAGCGGAGCGGCCGGGACTTGTTGTGCACGTTTAAAGGGACGCACCGCGCATGCGCGCCCGGCGGCCGCGGGGTGGGCGGGGTCACGCGGGGGGGCGGGTTAATTAGCCGTGCCTCCTGTTAGGCCACGCCCCCTCCTCGGGACCCCCCGGGACCCTATAGAGCCCCGTGGACCCTATAGACACCCATGGGCCCTATAGACCCCTATGCATTCCCTGGGGCCCCTATGGATCCTGTAGACCCCCACTCCTATAGATCCCCCTGGAGCCCATAGACCCACGGGACCCCTGTGTTTCCTATGGCTCTGAAGCCCCAAAGGATCCCCAGGCCCCCTATAGCCCCTGTGGCCTCTATAGCCCCCAGAACCCCTATAACCCCCATAGACCCTATATTCCCCATGGCTCCTATGGCCCCTATAGCCCCCATGGCCCCGATAGCCCTCAGGAGCCCTATAACCCCTGTGACCCCTATAGACCCCAGAGACCCTTTAGCCCCCAGGACCCCTATAACCCTCATAGCATCTATAGCCCCCAGGACCCCCATAGCCCCCATCACCTCCATAGCCCCCATAGTCCTCAGGACCCCTATAACCCCCACAGCCCCTATAGCCCCCAGAACTCCTATAAACCCCATAGACCCTAGAACCCCAATGGGCCCCATGGCCCCTATAGCTCCTGCAGCCCCTATAGCCCTCAGGACCCCTGTAACCCCTGTTGCCCCTATAGCCCCCGTGGCCCCTAGAGCCCTCAGGACCCCTATAGACTCCAGGACCCCTATAGCCCCCATAGACCCTATAGCCTCCAGGACCCCTATAACCTCCATCACCTCTATAGCCCCCAGGACCCCATAGCCCCCAGGACCCCTATAACCCCTGTTGCCCCTATAGACCCCATGGCCCCTATAACCCTTATATCCTCTATAGCCCCCATGACCCCTATAACCCCCATAGCCCTCAGGAGCCCTATGGCCCCCAAGACCCCTATAGCCCCCTATAACCCCCCCCAAACCCTCACAGCTCTGTGGCCCTTATTACGGCCCCTATACCCCCCCCCGGCCCCCCACCACCCGTCCCATCCCCTATAGCCCCTATAGGCGCACCCCAGCACCCCCCCCCCAAATAAAAACCATCTCTGGGGCGGGGCCGGCCGGTCCGTTTATGAAGCATCAAATATACAGTCTCTTATATACAGGGCCCGGCACGGGCGCATGCGGGTGCCTGGGGGGGCTCCCCGGGGAGGGGGGGGGAGCCCGGCCGCCTGGGACCCCCCCCCCCCCCACACACACACACACCCCCCCAAAAAAACCCCCGGGGGACCCCAGGCGGCCGGGGGGGGGGGGGGGCGAGGGGAGGAGGTTTTTGGGGGGGGGGGGGAGGTTAAAGTGCCGTGTGACATTCAGCCTGAGCTGGGAACGGGGTGGGCGTGGGAGGGGGGGGTTTGGGGAGGTGGGGAGGGGGCGGCAGCGTCGCCGCCGGACCCCCGGGATGGCAGGAAGGGACCCCCGGGCTGTCCGGGGACCCCCCCCCGACTCCTCAGCCCCGGGGGTGGGGGGGGCGCGAGCAGCCAAACACGAGCCACGTGCAGGTTTTTGGTGGTTTTTTTTGGGGGGGGGTGGAAATGAGGGATTTTGGGAGGGGGATGATGGGGGGGAATTTGGGTGGGTGAGGGGGGGGGGGTTTTACAAAAATAACCACCGCGCCCAGCAGGCCCAGGATGGGGAGGGGGGGCTCAGACCACCGTGCTGATGCGGTTCCCCCCCTTGGGTTTGGGGGGGCCCTGGCCGGCCTGGGCCAGGGGCGAGGTGGGGCCGGCGGGGGAGTGGGGGCTGAGCGGGGTGTGGGGCGAAGGGGGGCGGCAGGGGGGGGTAGGAGGGGTGTGGGGGGATGGGCGAGTGGGGGGGCGCGTGGTGGTGGTGATGGTGATGATGGTGGTGATGGGGAGGGGGCGCCGCCCCCCCTCCTCCTCCTCCTCCTCCGCCCCCCCTCAGCGCCCCCCCGGCCGGACCCCCAACTCCGCCGCCCCCCCCGAACACGAAGTGCTTGGCGGGGGCGGGGGGCGGCGGCGGGTGGTGGTGCGGGGGGGGCCCGGGGGGGTACGCGTGGGACAGCCCGTGGTGGGCGGGCGCGGGGCTGTAGAGGGGCAGCGGGGACAGCGGCTGCCGGGGGGCTCCGGGAGGCGCCCCCCCCCTTTTCCCGGGCCGGTGCAAGGTGTAATGAGGGTGCGGCGGGGGGAACCCCCCTCCGGGGGGGCCGTGCTGCTGGGGGGGCGCCGATAAAGGGGGGGTGGGCCCGCCGTGGAAGCGCGGGGGGGGCCCCGGCGGCGATGGCCGGCAGCGGAGGAGGGGGCGCGGGGCGGTTGGGGGGCGGCGGCTGCTGCGGGTACGGGGGGGGCGGCGGCGGCGGAGGGCCCGGGCCCCCCCCGCCCGCGCCCCCCGCGCCCCCCGCGCCGGGCCCGTGGCAATATTGAGCGTGCAGCGCCTGCAGCTTGGAGGGAGCCTCGGGGGCCGCCGCGGGCGGGGGGTGGTGGTGGTGGTGGTGATGCGATGAAGACGCCGAGGATGAGGAGGCCGAGGCCGAGGTGGGACCCCCCGCGCCGGGGGGGGGACCCGCGGGGCCTTTCCCGCGCCGGCTGCCGAACAGGGAGCCCAGGAAGGAGGAGGAGTTGGAGACGGGCCGGGCGGGGGGTTTGTAGCCCTCCGGGGCTCCCCCCGGCCCGCCCGGGCCCCCCCGAGCCTGCGGCCGGGGGCTGCTGATGATGGAGCCCTGGAAAGGGGGCGGGGTCAGGCGGGGAGCCACGCCCCCTTCTCCGTACAAGCCACGCCTCCCGCAGCGCTAGCCCCGCCCACAAAGCGCAAGCTGGGCTCTCATTGGTGGATTAGATTGGCGCCACCCACAGACTGTGAATGGGCCCAGCCCCATTCATCCAGGCCACGCCCCTTTTTTCCATATGGGGGTGGTCTGGGGACCTGGGGCGGGGCTAAAGAGGGCGGGGGGGGTTGGGTGTGGCACTTGGGGTGACATTGGGGGTGTGCCACTCAGGGGTGTGGCATTAGCTGTGTGACATTCAGGGTGTGGCACTTGGGGTGACATTAGGGGTGGCATTCAGGGGTGTGGCATTAGGTGTGTGACATTTGGGTGTGGCACTTGGGGTGACATTGGGGGTGTGGCATTAGGCGTGTGACATTCAGGGGGTGGCACTCAGGGGTGTGACATTGGGGGTGGCACTCAGGGGTGTGGCATTAGGTGTGTGACATTCAGGGTGTGGCACTTGGGGTGACATTGGGGGTGTGGCATTAGGGGTGTGACATTAGAGGGGTGGCATTTAGAGGGTGGCATTAAGGCCGTGACATAGGATGTGGCACTTGGGGCGTGACATTTTGGGTGTGGCACTTGGGGTGACATTAGGGGTGGCATTCAGGGGTGTGACATTGGGGGTGGCACTCAGGGGTGTGGCATTAGGTGTGTGACATTCAGGGGGTGGCACTCGGGGGTGTGACAATCGCGTGTGACATTAGGGGGTGTGGCATTAGCTGTGTGACATTAGAGGGGTGGCATTTAGAGGGTGGCATTAAGGCCGTGACATAGGGTGTGGCACTTGGGGCGTGACATTGTGGGCGTGGCACTCAGGGGTGTGACATTGTGGGCGTGGCACTCAGGGGTGTGACATTGGGGGTGGCACTCGGGGGTGTGGCATTAGGTGTGTGACATTCAGGGGGTGGCACTTGGGGTGACATTAGGGGGTGGCACTTGGGGGTGTGACAATCGCGTGTGACATTAGGGGGTGTGGCACTCCGGGGGTGGCACTCAGGGGGTGGCAGGGTGGTGGCACTCAGGGGGTGGCAGGGTGGTGGCACTCCGGGGGTGGCACTCAGGGGGTGACAGGGTGGTGGCACTCTGGGGGTGGCAGGGTGGTGGCACTCCGGGGGTGGCACTCAGGGGGTGACAGGGTGGTGGCATTCTGGGGGTGGCAGGGTGGTGGCACTCCGGGGGTGGCACTCAGGGGGTGACAGGGTGGTGGCACTCCGGGGGTGGCACTGTCCCCCTCACCTCGATGGTGCTGTCCAGGGACCCCACGCTGTTCCGCCGGCCCCGCTTGCCTGGGGAGACACCCCCAAATCACCCTGGGGACCCCCAAATGTCCCAGGAGACCCCCCCCAGGGCACCCCAAATCACCCTGGGGACCCCCAAATGTCCCAGGAGACCCCCCCCAGGGCACCCCAAATCACCCTGGGGACCCCCAAATGTCCCAGGAGACCCCCCCAGGGCACCCCAAATCACCCTGAGACCCCCAAACCCCTCAGGAGACCCCCCCCGGACACTCCAAACTCCCCCCAGGGCACCCCAAACTTCCCCTGGACACCCCAGACCCCTCCGTGGACACCCCAAAGCACCCAAGGGACCCCAAAACCCCCCTGGGGGGGCTCCAAACTCCCTCCCAATCCCCTCCCAGTTGCTCCCAGCCCCCGCCAGCACCTCTCATTCCCGCTCCCAGTTGCTCCCAGTCCCTCCCAATCCCTTCCCAGTGGCTCCCAATCTACTCCCAGTCACTCCAAATCCCTTCCCAGTCCCCCCCAGTCCCTCCCAGTGGCTCCCAGTCCCCTCCCAATCCCCTCCCAGTCCCTCCCAGTTGCTCCCAAACTGCTCCCAGTCACTCCCAATCCCCTCCCAGTTGCTCCCAGTTGCTCCCAGTGGCTCCCAGTGGCTCCCAGTCCCTCCCAGTCCCCTCCCAGTTGCTCCCATTGGCTCCCAGTCCCCTCCCAGTGGCTCCCAGTCCCTCCCAATCCCCTCCCAGTTCCTCCCAGTGGCTCCCAGTCCCTCCCAATCCCCTCCCAGTTGCTCCCAGCCCCTCCCAGTCCCTCCCAGTCCCTCCCAGTCCCTCCCAGTCTCACCGCTGTCGGACAGGTCTCGCAGGGAGCTGCTCAGGGCGCTGCGTTTGAGCCCCTCGGCGCCGAACGCCTCCTCCAGGCTGCTCCGGCTGAGGCCGTTCAGCGCCTCCCGGGGGGGCCCCGCGCCCCGCGGCCCCGCCACGCCCTTCTGCTTCTCCAGCTCGGCTGGGGGGCACCAGTACCCACCAGTGACCACCAGTACCCACCAGTGCCCCCCCAGTCAGACCAGTGCCCAGCAACACCTCCCGGGGGGGCCCCGCGCCCCGCGGCCCCGCCACGCCCTTCTGCTTCTCCAGCTCGGCTGGGGGACACCGGGGACCACCAGTGACCACCAGTGAGCACCAGTGACCACCAGTGAGCACCAGTACCCACCAGTGACCACCAGTGATCCCAGTGACCACCAGTACCCACCAGTGAGCACCAGTACCCACCAGTGCCCCCCCAGTCAGACCAGTGCCCAGCAACACCTCCCGGGGGGGCCCCGCGCCCCGCGGCCCCGCCACGCCCTTCTGCTTCTCCAGCTCGGCTGGGGGGCACCGGGGACCCCAGTGAGCACCGGGGATCCCAGTACCCACCAGTGATCCCAGTACCCACCAGTGATCCCAGTACCCACCAGTGATCCCAGTGACCACCAGTGATCCCAGTACCCATCAGTGACCACCGGTGACCACTGGTGATCCCAGTGATCCCAGTACCCATCACTGCCCACCAGTGATCCCAGTGACCACCAGTACCCACCAGTGACCATCAGTGCTCACCAGTGAGCACCAGTGATCCCAGTACCCATCACTGCCCACCAGTGATCCCAGTGAGCACCAGTGATCCCAGTACCCCCCCCAGTCAGACCAGTGACCACCAGTGATCCCAGTGACCACCAGTGTCCGACCAGTGACCACCGGTGATCCCAGTGACCACCAGTGTCCCCCCGTCAGACCAGTGACCACCAGTGATCCCAGTGACCACCAGTGTCCCCCCAGTCAGACCAGCGCACCCCCAGCATCTCCAGACCCCCTTTCCCAGCGCTCCCAGCGCCCGTTTTGGTGCTCCCAGCTCCCATCCAGAGCTCCCGGTGCTCCCAGTGCTCCCAGTCGCTCTCCCAGTGTCCCCAGTACCCCTCCCAGTGCTCCCAGTGCCTCTCCCAGTGCTCCCAGTGCCTCTCCCAGTGCTCCTCCCAGTGCTCCCAGTGCTCCCAGTGCTCCTCCCAGTGCTCCCAGTGCCTCTCCCAGTGCTCCTCCCAGTGCTCCCAGTGCTCCCAGTGCTCCTCCCAGCGCTCCCAGTGTCCCTCCCAGTGCTCCCAGTGCTCCCAGTGCCTCTCCCAGTGCTCCCAGTGCTCCCCGCTCACCCTCCACTCGGTATTTCTCCATCTCCTGCACCTCGGCCACGGACTCCCGGAGGTCGCTGGCGAAGCGCAGCCGGTCCTGGGGGCTCGGGGCGTTGAACACGATCAGCACCTTGCGCTCGCCGCCCGGCGCCGCCGACAGCAGCTTGATCCCAAACTGGTAATCTGGGGGGGACAGGGGTCAGGGGCGCCCCATAGGGACACCCCATAGCGACAGGGGCACCCCACAGCGACAGGGGCGCCCCATAGAGACAGGGACACCCCATAGAGACAGGGGCACCCCAAAGAGACAGGGGCACTCAGCTTGATCCCAAACTGGTAATCTGGGGGGGACGGGGGTCAGGGGCGCCCCATAGCGACAGGGGCACCCCACAGGGGCACCCCATAGCGACAGGGGCACCCCATAGAGACAGGGGCACCCCATAGAGACAGGGGCACCCCACAGGGACACCCCATAGAGACAGGGACAGGGGCACCCCATAGGGACAGGGACACCCCATAGAGACAGGGGCAGGGACACCCCATAGGGACAGGGGCACCCCATAGGGACAGGGGCACCCCATAGAGACAGGGGCACCCCATAGGGACAGGGACAGGGACACCCCATAGAGACAGGGGCACCCCATAGAGACAGGGGCACCCCATAGAGACAGGGGCACCCCATAGGGACAGGGGCACCCCAACAGGGACAGGGACACCCCATAGGGTCGGGGACACCCCATAGAGACAGGGGCACCCCATAGCGACAGGGGCACCCGACAGGGACACCCCAACAGGGACAGGGACAGGGGCACCCCACAGGGACAGGCACACCCCATAGGGACAGGGGCGCCCCACAGGGACAGGGACACCCCATAGAGACAGGGACAGGGGCACCCCATAGAGACAGGGGCACCCCATAGGGACAGGGACACCCCATAGAGACAGGGGCACCCCATAGGGACAGGGACACCCCACAGGGGCACCCCATAGAGACAGGGGCACCCCATAGCGACAGGGACACCCCAACAGGGACACCCCATAGGGACAGGGACAGGGGCACCCCATAGGGACAGGGACACCCCATAGGGACAGGGGCACCCCATAGGGACAGGGGCACCCCATAGCGACAGGGGCACCCCATAGAGACAGGGACAGGGGCACCCCATAGAGACAGGGGCACCCCATAGGGACAGGGGCACCCCATAGGGACACCCTGACAGGGACAGGGACACCCCATAGGGACAGGGACACCCCCTGGGGACAGGGACACCCCTTGGGGTCACCCAGCCTGATTGGGGCGCTATGAGGTTCCTTGGGGTGCCATGGGGTTCCTTGGGGTGCCATGGGGTTCTTTGGGGTGCCATGGGGCACCGTGGGGTGCTGTGGGGCTCTTTGGGGCGCCGTGGGGTGCCATGGGGTGCCATGGGGTGCTATGGGGTTCTTTGGGGCGCCGTGGGGTTCTTTGGGGTGCTGTGGGGTTCTTTGGGGTGCTGTGGGGCTCTTTGGGGCACCGTGGGGTTCTTTGGGGCGCCGCGGGGGCTCACAGGCGTTCTGGAAGAGCTGCATGTGCATCTCCACCAGCGGGAAGCTCTGCCGGAAGCTGTAGGTCACCAGGATCTTCTTCTTCTGGAAGATCTTCGTCACCTGCCGAGGCCACGGCCCGGGGGTCACCGGGGCGGAGAGAGGGGGGGCGAGACCACCCCAGGGACCCCCCCAGCCGCAGGAGCACCCCGGGGACCCCCCGGGCTCACCACCAGCAGGTCGTTGAAGAGGAAAACCTCGCGCTGGTGCAGCCCCAGGCGCTGGGGCCGGTTGGGGTCGGGCACCTCGTAGAGCTGGCAGCAGCAGACCAGGCGGCGGTGGGGCAGGGACAGCACCTGGGGACGGCGCCGGGCGTCACCTCCAGGGCGGGACACGGCACCCAGAGGTGCTGGCCCGGGGGTTTCGGTGGGGCCCGCGGGGCGTTTGGGGTCGCACAGGAGGGAATTCGGTGTCCCGAAGAGGTCACGTCAAAATGTCACATGTGGGTCGCTCAGAGTGTCCCACAGAGGTCACCACAGATGTCCCACACTGGTCACTCTGAGTGTCCCACAGAGGTCACCCCAAAATGTCCACATTGGTCACTTTGTGTCCCACGTGGGTCACTCTGAGTGTCCATCACAGATGACCCAAAATGTTCCACAGGGGTCACTTTGTGTCCCACAGAGGTCACCCCAGATGTCCCACGTGGGTCACTTTGTGTCTCACAGGTCACTTTGTGTCCCACAGGGGTCACTCTGAGTGTCCATCACAGGTGACCCAAAATGTCCCACACGGGTCACTCAGAGTGTCCCACAGAGGTCACCTCAAAATGTCCCACGTGGGTCACTTTGTGTCCATCACAGGTCACTTTGTGTCCCACAGGGGTCACTCTGAGTGTCCATCACAGGTCACCCCAAAATGTCCACATTGGTCACTTTGTGTCCCCCATGGGTCACTTTGTGTCCTCCATAGGTCACCTCAAGTGTCCCAAAGAGGTCACATCAAAATGTCCCACGTGGGTCACTTTGTGTCTCATATGGGTCACTCTGAGTGTCCCACAGGTCACCTCAGATGTCCCACATGGGTCACTCTGAGTGTCCATCACAGGTGACCCCAAATGTCCCACGTTGGTCACTTTGTGTCCTCCAGAGGTCACCTCAAGTGTCCCACAGAGGTCACATCAAAATGTCCCACACGGGTCACTTTGTGTCCATCACAGGTCACCCCAAAATGTCCACATTGGTCACTTTGTGTCCCCCAGAGGTCACCACAGATGTCCCACAGAGGTCACCTCAGATGTCCCACATTGGTCACTCTTGAGTGTCCATCACAGGTCACCCCAGATGTCCCACACTGGTCACTTTGTGTCCCACAGGGGGGATTCGGTGTCCCGAAGAGGTCACATCAAAATGTCCCATGTGGGTCGCTCAGAGTGTCCCACAGAGGTCACCCCAGATGTCCCACATTGGTCACTTTGTGTCCCACACGGGTCACTCTGAGTGTCCATCACAGGTCACCCCAAAATGTCCCACGTTGGTCACTTTGTGTCCATCACAGGTCACCACAGATGTCACACAAAATGTCCCACATGGGTCACTCAGAGTGTCCATCACAGGTGACCCCAGATGTCACACATTGGTCACTTTGTGTCCATCACAGGTCACCCCAAATGTCCCACACTGGTCACTTTGTGTCCTCCATAGGTCACCTCAAGTGTCCCACAGAGGTCACATCAAAATGTCCCACAGAGGTCACCCCAGATGTCCCACGTGGGTCACTTTGTGTCTCACAGGTCACTTTGTGTCCCACAGGGGTCACTCTGAGTGTCTCACACGGGTCACTCTGAGTGTCCATCACAGGTCACCCCAGATGTCCCACGTGGGTCACTTTGAGTGTCCCCAAATGTCCCACCATTGGTCACTCTGAGTGTTCCCAGAGGTCACCTCAGATGTCCCCCACGTGTCACCTGGGACTTCCCCATGGGGTCACCTGGAATGTGTCCCTTGGGTCACCTGGAATCCCCCACACATGTCACCTGTGACCCCCCCACGTGCCACCCGTAACCCCACACGTGTCACCTGTAACCCCACACGTGTCACCCGTAACCCCCACATGTGCCACCCGTAACCCCCCACACGTGTCACCCATAACCCCACACGTGTCACCTGGGACATCCCCACAGGGTCACTTGGAACCCCACATGCGTCACCCGTAACCCCCCACATGTCACCCGTAACCCCACATGTGTCACCCATAACCCCCCACGTGTCACCTGTAACCCCCCACATGTCACCTGTAACCCCCCACATGTCACCCCTAACACCCCCCACACGTGTCCCCCGTACCCCCCCATGTCCCCCGTACTCCCCACACGTGTCACCCCTAACCCCCCACACGTGTCCCCCGTACCCCCCCATGTCCCCCGTACTCCCCACACGTGTCACCCCTAACACCCCACACGTGTCCCCCGTACCCCCCACACGTGTCCCCCGTACCCCCCATGTGTCACCCCTAACACCCCCCCACATGTCACCCCTAACACACCCCACACATGTCACCTGTAACCCTACACATGTCACCCGTACCCCCCACATGTCACCCCTAACACACCCCACACATGTCACCTGTAACACCCCCCACGTGCCCCCCGTACCCCCCACGTGCCCCCCGGCCCCGCCGCGAGCGCACGCACCGGTTTCTTGCCGACGATCATGCGCTCCACGGCCTGCACCTGGGACACGTGGTCGTCGTTGGTGCGCAGCTCGCGGCTCTGGATGCGCTGGTAGATGCCCACCAGCATCTCCCGGGGGATGTCCTCGCCGTTGTCCACCCCTGCGGACACGGCACCGATCTGGGACCCACGGCACCGATCTTGGACCCACGGCGCCGATCTTGGACCCACAGCGCCCATCTTGGACCCACGGCACCCACGGCGCTGCTCTAGGACCCATGGCGCTGATCTGGGACCCACGGCGCCAATCTTGGACCCACAGCCCCGCTCTAGGACCCACGGCCCCGCTCCAGGACCCACAGCGCCCATCCTGGACCCACGGCGCCAATCTTGGACCCACGGCGCCGATCTTGGACCCACAGCACCGATCTTGGACCCACGGCCCTGCTCCAGGACCCACAGCGCCGATCTTGGACCCACGGCGCCGATTTTGGACCCACGGCGCCGCTCCAGGACCCACGGCACCGATCTTGGACCCACGGCACCCACGGCGCCGATCTTGGACCCACGGCGCCGATCTTGGACCCACGGCACCGATCTAGGACCCACGGTGCCCATCTTGGACCCACGGCCCTGCTCCAGGACCCACGGCACCGATCTTGGACCCACGGCGCCAATCTTGGACCCACGGCGCCAATCTTGGACCCACGGCACCGATCTTGGACCCACAGCGCCGATCTTGGACCCACGGCGCCGATCTTGGACCCACGGCGCCGCTCCAGGACCCACGGCACCGATCTTGGACCCACAGCACCGATCTTGGACCCACAGCCCCGCTCCAGGACCAACAGCGCTGATCTTGGACCCACGGCACCGATCTTGGACCCACGGCCCCGCTCCAGGACCCACGGCCCCGCTCCAGGACCCACGGCGCCCGGCCCCGCTCTCGGCCCCGTTTCCCGGCTCAGGAGCACCTCGGGGTGCGCGTCTCACCTCGCAGGTTCTTGATGAAGTCCTCCAGCTTCATCTTGCGCTCGGCCTTGACGCTGGGGCTGTACATGTCGGTGTTGAGGAGGATGATGGCGAAGGCCAGGATGAAGATGGTGTCCGGGTTGCGGAACTGGCGCAGCAGGGCCGCGTTACACACGCAGTAGCGCTGGCTGCGGGGCGGACAAACCCCACGGCCCATGGGGTCACGCTGCCCCACGGCCGGCCCCGCGCCCCGCCGAGCGTGGGGCGGCGCCTCGGGGGTGGTGGGGTTACCTAGGACGTGGGGTCACCACCCCATGGCCCCTCTGTGACCTGCAGGGTCACCCAGAACGTGGGGTCACCACCCCATGGCCCTTCCATCATCCACAGGGTCACCTAGAACATGGGGCCACCACCCCATGGCCCTTCCTTGATCTGCAGGGTCACCTAGAACGTGGGGTCACCACCCCACGGCCCCTGTGTGACCTGCAGGGTCACCCAGAACGTGGGGTCACCACCCCACGGCCCCTCTGTGACCCACAGGGTCACCACGCCACGGCCCCTGTGTGATCTGCAGGGTCACCTAGGACGTGGGGTCACCACCCCATGGCCCCTGTGTGACCTGTAGGGTCACCTAGAACGTGGGGCCACCACCCCATGGCCCTTCCTTGATCTGCAGGGTCACCCAGAACATGGGGCCACCACCCCATGGCCCCTGTGTGACCTGCAGGGTCACCCAGAACGTGGGGCCACCACCCCATGGCCCCTCTGTGACCTGCAGGGTCACCTAGAACGTGGGGCCACCACCCCACGGCCCCTGTGTGACCTGCAGGGTCACCTAGAACGTGGGGTCACCACCCCATGGCCCCTCCTTGATCTGCAGGGTCACCCAGAATGTGGGGTCACCAACCCATGGCCCCTGTGTGATCTGCAGGGTCACCTAGAACGTGGGGCCACCACCCCATGGCCCCTGTGTGATCTGCAGGGTCACCTAGAACGTGGGGCCACCACCCCATGGCCCCTCTGTGACCTGCAGGGTCACCTAGAACGTGGGGTCACCACCCCATGGCCCCTCTGTGACCTGCAGGGTCACCTAGAACGTGGGGCCACCACCCCATGGCCCCTGTGTGATCTGCAGGGTCACCTAGAACGTGGGGCCACCACCCCATGGCCCCTCTGTGACCTGCAGGGTCACCTAGAATGTGGGGTCACCACCCCATGGCCCTTCCATCATCCACAGGGTCACCCACAACGTGGGGCCACCACCCCACAGCCCCTCTGTGACCCACAGGGTCACCACCCCATGGCCCCTCCTTGATCTGCAGGGTCACCTAGAACGTGGGGTCACCACCCCATGGCCCCTGTGTGATCTGCAGGGTCACCTAGAACGTCACCCTGGGGTCCAGGGGCTGTCCCCAAGTGTCCTGCCAGTCTGTAGGGTCACCTGGAACCACACCTGGTCACACAGGTGCCACCACCTCCATGTGTCCGCCCTCAGTCCATAGGGTCACACCTGGTCACACAGGTGCCACCACCCCTCGTGTCCCCCCTCAGTCCATAGGGTCACCTGGAATGTCACCACATGGTGACCACGTCACCGGGTGCTGCTGGTGGCGACGTGGGGACACGGGGATGTGGGGACACGGGGATGTGGGGACATGGGGACATGGGGATGTGGGGACACGGGGATGTGGGGACATGGGGACATGGACATGTAGGGATGTGGGGACACAGGGACACATGGACATGGGGACATGGAGATGTGGGGACACAGGGACACGGGGACGTGGGGACATGGGGACACGGGGACACAGGGACACGGGGACATGGAGATGTAGGGATGTGGGGACACGGGGATGTGGGGACATGGGGATGTGGGGACATGGGGACACGGGGACATGGACATGTAGGGATGTGGGGACACATGGACATGGGGACATGGAGATGTGGGGACACGGGGATGTGGGGACGTGTGGACATGGGGACATGTGGACACAGGGACATGGACATGTAGGGATGTGGGGACACAGGGACACATGGACATGGGGACACAGGGACATGGAGGGACGTGTGGACGTGGGGACACAGGGACACGGGGACATGGACACGTAGGGATATGGGGACACGGGGACACATGGACATGGGGACATGGAGATGTGGGGACATGGACATGTAGGGACGTGGGGACACGTGGACACAAAGATGTGGAGACACGGGGACATGGAGACGTGGGGACATGAGGACACAGGGACACGGGGACACAGGGACGTGGAGACACAGGGACACGGGGACGTGGAGACACAAGGACACGGAGACGTGGGGACACGTGGCCACGCGGACACGGGGACAGCGACCCACCCCTCACCTGAAGGCCTCGATCAAGCGCTCGACCTTCTGCGCCTCCCCCTGCACCCGGATGTGGGACTGGAACTTCCGCAGGGCCTCGTCCAGCTCCATCCCGGAGAAATCCATCTCGTCCACCACGCAGCTGCCGAGACGCCCCGCGGCAGGGGATGGGTCTGGGGGCGTCCCCCGAGCCCCCGGCGCCTTCGCCCCGCTCCCGCCCCGCCGCGGCCCCGCCCTTACTCCAGGACGTCGCGGTTGAACTGCTTCTGGCGGTTCCCCAGGAACTCTCCGATCATCTGCCGGCTCAGCCCCTTCCGCTCCAGGATGAAGTGGGCGACGCCCACGGGCGTGTCGGACAGGAACCCCCTCTCGATCAGGTACTGGATCCCCTTCTCCGGCTTCCTGCGTGCCGTCACCCCCGACGGTCACTCTGGGCCACCCAGGACGTCACCTGTCCCGTCCCCTCTCCCCCGGCTCTAGGGACGCCTGGGCACCCACGGGGTCACCGCGGGTCACCGCGAACCGTCACGTCTTGAGCACCGGGTGGCCCTGGAACGTCACCGCGGGGTTCCACAGGGCCACCTCGGACATCACCTTGTCCTTGTCACGGGGCCACCACGGCCATCCCTGTCCTTCCCTAGGGCCAGCCAGGGCCACCTCGCCCTTCTCCAGGGCCACCAACGGCCCTCGCTATAGGGTCACCTGGAAGGCCACCATAGGGCCACCTAGATCATCTCTGTGGGGTTCCACAGGGGCACCTCAAACACCTCCCTGTCATCGCTATAGGGTCACCTAGAACATCATTGGGGGGTTCCACAGGGGCACCTCAAACACCTCCCTGTCATCGCTATAGGGTCACCTGGAATGTCACCATAGGGCCACCTAGATCATCTCTGTGGGGTTCCACAGGGGCACCTTAAACATCTCCCTGTCATTGCTATAGGGTCACCTGGAATGTCACCATAGGGCCACCTAGATCATCTCTGTGGGGTTCCACAGGGGCACCTCAAACACCTCCTGCCCTCGCTATAGGGTCACCTAGAACGTCACAATAGGGTCACCTAGAACATCGTTGTGAGATTCCACAGGGGCACCTTAAACGTCTCCCTGCCCTCGCTATAGGGTCACCTAGAATGTCACCCCATCCTCGCTATAGGGTCACCTCAAACCTCGCTATAGGGTCACCAAGAACGTCACCATAGGGCCACCTCGGACATCATTGTGGGATTATAGAGGAGCACCTTAAACACCTCCCTGTCCTCGCTATAGGGTCACTGAGAAGGTCACCATAGGGCCACCTAGAACATCTCTGTGGGGTTCCACAGGGTCACTTCAAACACCCCCCACCCTCGCTATAGGGTCACCTCAAACATCACCCTGCCCTCGCTATAGGGTCACCTGGAATGTCACCATAGGGCCACCTAGAACATCTTTGTGGGATTCTAGAGGGGCACCTAAACATCTCCCTGTCATCGCTATAGGGTCACCTAGAACATCCCCCCACCCTCGCTATAGGGTCACCTAGAACATCCCCCCGTTCTCACTATAGGGTCACCGAGAATGTCCCCCCCCCCTCGCTATAGGGTCACCTCAAACATCACCCTGTCCTTGCTGTAGGGTGGCCTGGAATGTCACCATAGGGCCACCTAGAACATCATTGTGGGATTCTAGAGGGGAACCTTAAACATCTCCCTGTCATCGCTATAGGGTCACCTAGAACATCATTGTGGGGTTCCACAGGGTCACCTCAAACACCCCCTGCCCTCACTATAGGGTCACCTAGAACGTCACCCCATCCTTGCTATAGGGTCACCTGGAAGGTCACCATAGGGTCACCTAGAACATCATTGTGGGGTTCTACAGGGGCACCTCAAACACCTCCTGCCCTCGCTATAGGGTCACCTAGAACGTCACCATAGGGTCACCTAGAACATCGTTGTGGGGTTCCACAGGGTCACCTCAAACACCCTCCAGCCTCGCTATAGGGTCACCTTGAACATCACCCCATCCTTGCTATAGGGTCACCTGGAAGGTCACCATAGGGTCACCTAGTCATTGGGGGGTTCCACAGGGTCACCTCAAACACCCTCTGCCCTTGTTATAGCCCTATATAACCTATATAACCCTATAACCCTTGTTATAGGGTCACCTAGAACGTCACCCATCCTCGCTATAGGGTCACCTTAAACACCCTCCACCCTCGCTATAGGGTCACCTCAAACACCCCCTGCCCTCGCCATAGGGTCACCTAGAACATCATTGTGGGGTTCCACAGGGTCACCTTAACATTTCCCTGTCATCGCTATAGGGTCACCAAGAACGTCACCCCATCCTCGCTATAGGGTCACCTAGAACATCCCTCTGCCCTCGCTATAGGGTCACCTGGAATGTCACCATAGGGCCACCTAGAACATCATTGTGGGGTTCCACAGGGTCACCTTAAACATCTCCCTGTCATCACTATAGGGTCACCTAGAACATCACTCCACCCTTGCTATAGTGTCACCTCAAACACCCCCCACCCTCGCTATAGGGTCACCTAGAACATTCCCCTGCCCTCGCTATAGGGTCACCTCAAACACCCCCCACCCTCGCTATAGGGTCACCCAGAACATCTCCCCACCCTCGCTATAGGGTCACCTCAAACACCCCCCACCCTCGCTATAGGGTCACCCAGAACATCTCCCCACCTCACCACGGGCTCCACCACCAACCCCACCCCAGCCCTTCCCGCGTGTCCCCAGTGCCGGCCCCACAGACCCCACCCCACATCCCCCACATCCCCCCGTCCAGCCCCCTCACTTGTTGAAGAGGTTGAGGCCGATGCGGTACTGGCGCCGCTGCACCACGTCGTTGTTGAGCGCCGTGAGTCCCAGCCCTGCCGCGGCTCCCGCTGGTACGCGGCTCCTTTCCCGGCGGGGCCGGCGGCTCCGGGGGGCTGCGGCGGGGCGGCGGGCGGCGGCGGGGGCGGCGGCGGGGGCCGGCGCAGGCTGTCGCGGGACGACGAGCCCGACGAGCAGTTGAGCGTCTCGTTGGAGTTGGAGCTGCTGCCCAGGCTCTCGTTGTCGCCCTCGGAGCCTTCCTCGGCCGCGGCCGGCGGCGGTGGGGGGCCGGGGGGCGGCGGCGGCGGCGGCGGGGGTCCCTCGGGGTGGAAGCAGCGGTGGGGGGGCCCGGAGCGGGGTAAGGTCCCGCCGCCGGCGCCTTCGGGCTCGTAGGGCCCGCCGCGGTTGAGGGAGCCGCGGTCCGAGCGGTCGCTCAGGTCGGCCGAGCTGTCGCTGGGGGGTTCCACCGTCAGCAGCGGGGGTGTCCCCCCCCGGCCCCCCGCCCCCGGCACTCCAGGCACGGGGGGCCCCTCCGGGGGGGCTCCTCGGGGACGCCCCCTCCCCAGCGCTCGGCGGGGCCGGGCGGGTTGGAAGGGGGCGGCGGAGGGGGCGGCGGGGCGGGCTGGGGGCGGCGGGCCGCCGGTGTCCGGGGGGGGTTCGGGGCTGGGGGGTCTCTCGGGGGAGCGGGGGGAGCCGGGCAGACCCTCGTCCATGTACAGGGTGACGTCGCTGGCCGAGGTGGCGGCGCTGTCGCCCGCCGCGGGGGGGGCCGGGGCGCCGGGGGGGACCCCGCGACCCCCCCCCCAGCGCCTCGTCGATGGAGGCGGCCAAGGATTTCACCTGCAGGGAGGGGAGGGGACCCCCGGTGTGAGACCCCTGGGCGGGCTGCGGACCCCCGTGAGACCCTCTGTGACCCCCCCCCAAATCCCTGTGACCCCCGTGACCCCCGGATTCCCTTCGTCACCTGTGACCCCCAATGGCCGCTGTAATGTCCATGGTCTTGTGACCCCTCCTGTGACCCCCGTGACCCCTCCTGTGACCCCCGTGACCCCTCCTGTGACCCCCGTGACCTCCAAGGACCCCTGTGACCCCTCCTGTGACCCCCGTGACTCCTCTTGTGACCCTTGTGACCCCTGTGACCTCCAAGGACCCCTGCGACCCCTCCTGTGACCCCTGTGACCTCTAAGGACCCCTGTGACCCCTCCTGTGACCCCTGTGACCCTTGTGACCCCCGTGACCTCCAAGGACCCTTGTGACCCCTCCTGTGACCACCGTGACCCCTCCTGTGACCCCTGTGACCCCTCCTGTGACCCCCGTGACCCCTCCTGTGACCCTTGTGACCCCTCTTGTGACCCTTGGACCTCCAAGGACCCCTGCGACCCCCGTGACCCCCATGACCTCTGTGCCCCCTACGACCCTTTAAACCCCCATGAACCCCTTGACCCCGTAACCCCCCAGGACACCCTGACCCCATAAGTCCCGTGACCCCCATGACCCCCCTGACCCTTTTGACCCCATAACTTCCAGGACTCCCCTGACCCCTATAACCCCCTTGACCTCATGACCCCCCTGACCCTTTCACCCCTCAGACCCCTCTCACCCTGTGACCCCATGACCCCATGACCCCCCCATGACCCCATGACCCCTCTCACCCTGTGACCCCATGACCCCCCATGACCCCATAACCCCATGACCCCTCTCACCCTGTGACCCCCATGACCTCATGACCCCCATGATCCCCCCATGACCCCATGACCCCTCTCACCCTGTGACCCCCATGACCCCCACGACCCCCCTGACCCCACAACCCCCCTGACCCCCCCCTGACCCCATGACCCCTATGACCCCTCTCACCCTGTGACCCCCATGACCTCATAACCCCCATGACCCCATGACCCCCCATGACCCCATAACCCCTATGACCCCTCTCATCCTGTGACCCCCATGACCCCCACAACCCCCCCTGACCCCCCCCATGACCCCATAACCCCCCCACAGACCCCCACCTGCTGCGCAAACGCCTCCTCCAAGTCGGCTCCTCGGGCCCGAAATCCGCCGAGGCCGAGAGCTGCCGGGGGGGGCTCCCCGCGCCCCCCCACCCCGGCGCCGCCCCCACCGCCGCCCCGTCGCCGGGACCCCCGCCGCCGTCCAGGCCCGCCCGGCAGGACCCCCCGTAGCGGGGCGCTCGCCGCGGGCCCCCCAGGACGCCCTCGTCCAGCGAGGCCGGCTTGCCTGGAAGTAGGGCGGGGGCGGCGGGGGGCGGCCCCGGCGCGGGGGCCGGGGGGCGCGGTCGTACTCCTCGAAGGAGAACTGCAGGCGCAGGCCCGGCAGCGCCAGGCGCCGCGCCCGGCCGCCCTCGCTGCGCAGTCCGCTCGAACTTCTGCGCCATGCGGTAGCGGCGGAAGGCGGCCTGGATGGTGCGCGCCGCGCGCCGCGAGCGGAAGTAGCCGCCGTACTTGCGCTCCAGCATCTCACCTGCGGAGGGGACGCGCGTGGGGACAAGTGTGGGGACGCGGGTGGGGACACGGGACGCACGTGGGGACGGCGGTGGGGACACAGGGACGCGTGTGGGGACGTGTGTGGGGACGTGGGTGGGGACACGGGGATGTGGATGGGGACACAGGGACGTGGATGGGGATGGGGACATGGGACGTGGACGGGGACACGGGGACACGTGTGGGGGACATGGGGACACGTGGGGACGTGGATGGGGACACAGGGACGCGTGTGGGGACATGGGGACACGTGGGGACGTGGATGGGGACACAGGGTACGCGCATGGGGACGTGTGTGGGAACACGGGGACACGTGTGGGGACGAGGGTGGGGACACGGGGACACAAGGACATGCATGGGGACGTGGGGACGCGTGTGGGGATGTGGATAGGGTTGGGGACACAAGGACGTGGATGGGGACACGGGGACGTGGATGGGGACGTGGATGGGGACGTGTGAGGACACAGGGACACATGTGGGGACATGGGTGGGGACACAGGGACACGTGTGGGACATGGGGATGTGGATGGGGACACAAGAACATGGATGGGGATGGGGACACAAAGACGTGGATGGGGACGTGGATGGGGTTGGGATGTGAGGATGGGATTGGGGACACGGGGATGCGGGGACATGGATGGGAACATGGGGACACGGGGACGTGGATGAGGATGGAGACGTGGGGACGTGGATGGGGACACGGGGACATGGATGGGGACACGGGGATGTGGGGATGTGGATGGGGACACGGGGGACGTGGATGGGACGAAGGGATGTGGGGGACATGGATGGGAACATGGGGACACAAGGACGTGGATGGGGACACGGGGACCATGGGGACATGGATGGGGACGTGGATGGGGACATGGATGGGGATGGGGACACAAGGACATGGATGGGGACACGGGGACACGTGTGGGGACATGGATGGGGATGGGGGCACGGGGACGTGGATGGGGTTGGGGACACAAAGATGTGGATGGGGACACGGGGACGTGGATGGAGACGTGGGTGGGGACAAGGGTGGGGCCATGAAGCCATGGGGATGAGAAAGGGGACACGAGGACATGGGGACACGGAAGAGGATGAGGACATGGGTGGGGACATGGATGGGACGTAAATGGAGAGAGACGTGGATGGGGACATGGGGACATGGATGGGGACACGGACGAGGATGGGGACATGACAAGAGTTTGGGGACCACGGCAAGGGTCTGGGGACCGTGACGAGTTTGGGGACAATGACACGGGCCTGGGGACAATGACGTGGGTCTGGGGACCATCACACAGGCTGGGGACTGTCACGTGTCACATGGTGACCATCACACATGGGCAAGGACCACCCACACGGCCAGGGCCCACCCCGAGGGTGACCCCAGGAGTGTCCCCAGGTGTCCCCAAGGGTGGCCCACGTGTCCCAGGTGTCCCCAGGAGTCCCCAGGGGTGTCCCCGGTGTCCCCAGGGGTGTCCCCGGTGTCCCAGCTGTCCCCAGGGATGTCCCCAGCTGTCCCCAGGGGTGTCCCCAGCTGTCCCCAGGGATGTCCCCAGCTGTCCCCATCTGTCCTCAGGGGTGTCCCAGGTGTCCCCATCTGTCCCCATCTGTCCCCAGCTGTCCCCAGCTGTCCCCAGCTGTCCCCAGGTGTCCCCAGGGGTGTCCCCAGCTGTCCCCATCTGTCCCAGCTGTCCCCAGCCGTCCCCAGCTGTCCCCAGCTGTCCCCAGCTGTCCCCCCAGGTACCTTCTTGTCCTGCAGGTCGGTGGAGAGCTCGTAGCTGTCGCTCAGAGCCTTCGGCCTCTTGCTCTCCTCCTCCTCCTCCTGCTTGCGCAGGGCCACGCTGGCGGGGCTGGGGGGCAGGCGGGGCCAGGCCACGCCCGGGGAGCCCCCCCCGGCCCCCCCCGGGCCCTGGGGCGCCGGCTGCGGGAGGCCCCGGTACGGGGGGGGTCTCCCGGGGCTCTCGGGCACCGGAGCCCCCCCCTCGCTGCCGGGGCTTCGCCGTCCACGCTGCGGGGACACCGCGTCACCCCCAGGCCGGGACCACCCCCCAAAAAAACCACCACCAGCCCGCCCCAAAGTAACCGAAACAATCCCGAAACCACCACAAAGTACCCCAAAAACACCCCAAAGTACCCCAAAACAACCCAAAACACCCCAAAGTACCCCAAAACAACCCAAAGTACCCCAAAAAACCCCAAAACAACCCAAAGTACCCCAAATGACACCAAGTGACACCAAATGACACCAAAGTACCCCCCCGATCTCACCGGGACCCCCCTAAACCTCCTGGAGAACAGCAGAGACCCCCGAGACCCCTCAGAGAGTCCAGAGCCATCGAGGTGGGAAGCGCGGGGACACGGGGACACGGGGACAGACAGACACGGGGACACGGGGACAGACAGACACAGGGACATGGGGACAGGGACAGACAGACACAGGGACATGGGGACACACAGGGACAGACAGGGACAGACAGACACAGGGACAGACAGGGACATGGGGACAGACAGACACAGGGACATGGGGACACAGGGACAGACAGACACAGGGACATGGGGACATGGGGACACACAGGGACAGACAGACACAGGGACATGGGGACAGACAGGGACAGACAGACACAAGGACACGGGGACATGGGGACACACAGGGACATGGGACAGACAGACACAGGGACATGGGGACACGGGGACAGACAGGGACATGGGGACACGGGGACATGGGGACAGACAGACACAGGGACAGACAGACACAGGGACACGGGGACATGGGGACACACAGGGACATGGGGATGGACAGACGCATGGACATGGGGACACGGGGACAGACAGGGACATGGGGACAGACAGACACACGGACATGGGGACACGGGGACAGACAGGGACATGGGGACAGACAGACACAGGACATAGGACACGGGGACACACAGGGACACGCAGACACATGGACATGGGGACACGGGGACATGGGGACAGACAGACACAGGGACATAGGACACGGGGACATGGGACACAGGGACAGACAGACGCATGGACATGGGGACACAGGGACACACAGGGACACACAGGGACACGGGGACAGACAGACACAGGGACAGACAGACACGTGGATATAGGGATATGGGGACAGACAGGGACATGGGGACGGACAGACGCATGGACATAGGGACATGGGGACACGGGGACAGACAGACACAGGGACATGGGGACAGACAGACACATGGACATGGGGACATGGGGACAGACACAGGGACAGACAGACACAGGGACATGGGGACACAGGGACAGACAGACACATGGATATAGGGACACGGGGACACACAGGGCCATGGGGACAGACAGACACAGGGACATGGAGACAGACAGACACATGGATATAGGGACACATGGACATGGGGACAGACAGACACATGGATGTAGGGACACAGGGCCATGGGGACAGACACATGGACATAGGGACACGGGGACACACAGGGACATGGGGACAGACAGACACAGGGACATGGGACACGGGGACAGGGACAGACAGACGCATGGACATAGGGACACAGGGACAGACAGGGACACACAGGGCCATGGGGACAGGGACAGACAGATACATGGACACGGGGACACACAGCGACATGGGGACAGACAGACACAGGGACACAGGGACAGACAGACACATGGATATAGGGACACGGGGACACACAGGGACACGGGGACAGACAGACACAGGGACATAGGGGACACACAGGGACACGGGGACAGACAGACGCATGGACACGGGGACACGGGAACACACATGGACATGGGGACAGACAGACGCATGGACATAGGACACGGGGATACACAGGGACACACAGGGCCATGGGGACAGACAGACACATGGACATAGGGACACAGGGCCATGGGACAGACAGACACACGGATGTGGGACACAGGGCCATGGGGACAGACACATGGACATAGGGACAGACACGGGGACAGACGGACATGGGGACACATGGACAAAGGGACGCATGGACATGGGGATGCACGGACACAGGGACACGAAGACAGACGGACACAGGACAGACGGACACACGGACACACAGACACGGGGACAGACGGACACAGACAGGGCCCTATGTGCACGCACGGCCCCGGGGGACACACGGACACAGGGACAGACGGACACGGGGACAGACGGACACATGGACATCAGCCACATGGACACACAGACACAGACAGGGACACGGGGACAGACGGACACAGGCACAGACAGACAGAGGGACACACGGACATGAGGGACACATGGACACAGACAGGGACACGGGGACAGACGGACACACACAGGGCCCTACGTGCACGCACGGTCCCGGGGGACACGGGGACGCACGGACACGGGGACAGACGGACACAGGCACAGACAGAGGGACACACGGACATGAGGGACACATGGACACAGACAGGGACACGGGGACACGTGGACAGAAGGACACACGGACATGGGCAGACAGACAGAGGGACACATGGGCAGACGGAGAGAGGGACACACGGACACACATAGACACGGGCACAGACAGACACACGGACACATGGACACACGGACACATGGACACACAGACACAGGGAAACACACACGGACACAGGGACAGACAGACACGGGCACAGACAGACACATGGACACACGGACAGAGGGACACACAGACACGGGCACAGACAGACACATGGACACACGGACAGAGGGACACACAGACACATGGACAGAGGGACACACAGACACGGGCACAGACAGACACATGGACACACAGACACACAGACACATGGACAGAGGGACACACAGACACAGGCACAGACAGACACATGGACACACGGACACAGGGACACAGACACAGATACGGGCACAGACAGACACATGGACACACAGACACAAGAACACAGAGACACACAGACACACAGACACACAGACACAGGGACACACGGACAGACAGACACAGGGACACACGGACACACGGACACAGAGACACACAGACACAGGGACACACAGACACAGGGACACACGGGACACATGGACAGACACACAGACACACGGACACACAGACACATGGACACACAGACACACGGACACACAGACAGACAGACAGACACACGGACACACAGACACAGGGACACATGGACACATGGACACACAGACACACGGACACACAGACAGACAGACAGACACACGGACACACAGACACAGGGACACATGGACACATGGACACACAGACACACGGACACACAGACACACCCCCCTCCCCTCCCCTCCCCTCCCCCGCGGGCCCAGCGTCGCATTTCGGGGTGGGGGGAGGAGATGAAACCAGAACCCCCAAAACTCCGGGGGGAGGGGGGGTCCCGGACAGGTGGGGGAGGGGCTCGAGGCTCGAGGGGGAGGGGAGGGGGAGGGGAGGGGGAGGGGAGGGGGAGGGGAGGGTATTTTTTGGGGGGGGGGGTCTCTCGGGGTGTGTGTTGGGGGGGGGGTCCCCGACTCACCCGTGCAGCAGCCGCTGCGGAGCGGCCCCGCCGCCGGTCGGCCGTGCACTGCAGGCACCACATTTTGGGGAGGGGCGGAGAGGGGGAGGACCACCACCAACCCCCCCCCAAAAAATAAAATAAAATAAAATAAAATAAAATAAAAACACCCCCAAAATTTGGGGGGGGGGGGGGGGTCGGGGGAGCCCCCGGTGTCTCCGCAGCAAAAGCGGGGCCAGGACGGGCGGAGCGGGGGGAGGGGGGGGTGAAAGGGGGGGGGAGGGGAGGGAGGGGAGGGGGGGAGGGGGAGGAGCCGAGGAGAGACCCCCCCCCCCTCCTCGCCCCTCCCCCCGCTCTGCGCGTGCCGGATGTCGAGACCCCCCCCCAACCTTGATGGGGGATGGGGGGGGTGAGGGTGAGGGGAGGGGGATGGGGGGGGGTGGGGGAGGACGCCTGGGTCCCTGCGATGTAAAATGGGGAGGGGGTCGCGCGTGTGTCCCCCCCCCCCAAAAAAAAGCCCAAAAAAATCCCTCTAAAAAAACCCAAACCCCCCCCAAAATCTCCTCAAAAAACCAAAAAAACCCAAATTTTTGTTTAATTCGGGTTTAATTTGGGGACACACCCCCCCCGCCTCAATTAGGGGGAGGAGCCCCCCCAGGACCCCTCCCTTAAATCGGGGGGGGGGGGGATGTCCCCAATGTGGGGATGGGAAGGGGGGGGAGGAGGAATGTCCCCGGTCTAGCGGCGCATGCGCGGAGCGCGCCCCCCCACGGACGGCGGTTGCCATGGCGACGCGGCGGGCGGGGGGGCGGCGGTTGCCATGGAGACGCGGGGGGGGATGAGGAGGAGGGGGGGATTCCGGGGGGGGAGGGGCCGGATCGATGGGTGCCGCCCCCTCCCCCCCCCCCGCTCTGAGCCACGCCCCCTCCCCGGCACCGCCCCCTCCCCAAAATAGAGCGAGGAGGCGCCAGGATGGAGGCGTTGCCATGGAAACCGCCCCCGGAAGAGCGGCCGGGGGAGGAGCAGGCGGCGCCTATAGGGGCCTATAGGGGCCTGGGTCTGTGTGGGGCCTATAGGGGCCTGTAGGGGTCTATAGGGGCCTGGGGTCTGTGTGGGGCCTGTCAGGGCCTGGGGTCAGTGTGGGGCCTATAGAGGTCTATAGGGGCCTATAGGGGCCTGGGGTCTGTGTGGGGCCTATAGGGGCCTGGGGTCTGTGAGAGGCATATAGGGGTCTATAGGGGCCTATAGGGGCCTGTAGGGGCCTATAGGGGTCTATAGGGGCCTATAGGGGCCTGGGGTCTGTGAGGGGCCTATAGGGGGCCTATAGGGGCCTGGGGTCTATGAGGGGCCTATAGGGGCCTATAGGGGTCTATAGGGGCCTTAGGGGCCTGGGGTCTGTGTGGGGCCTATAGAGGTCTATAGGGGCCTGGGGTCTGTGAGGGGCCTATAGGGGCCTGTAGGGGCCTATAGGGGCCTGGGGTCTGTGTGGGGCCTATAGGGGCCTGGGGCCTGTGAGGGGCCTATAGGGGCCTGGGGTCTGTGAGGGGCCTATAGGGGTCTATAGGGGCCTATAGGGGCCTATAGGGGCCTGGGGTCTGTGAGGGGCCTATAGGGGCCTGTAGGGGCCTGGGGTCTGTGACGGGCCTATAGGGCCTATAGGGGCCTGGGGTCAGTGTGGGGCCTATAGGGGCCTGTAGGGGTCTATAGGGGCCTGGGTCAGTGTGGGGCCTATAGGGGCCTGTAGGGGCCTGGGGCCTGTGAGGGGCCTACAGGGGCCTGGGGTCTGTGTGGGGCCTATAGGGGTCTATAGGGGCCTTAGGGGCCTGGGGTCTGTGTGGGGCCTATAGGGGCCTGGGGTCTGTGTGGGGCCTATAGGGGTCTGTGTGGGGCCTATAGGGGTCTATGTGGGGCCTATATGGCCCTGGGGTCTGTATGGGGGCCTATAGGGGTCTATAGGGGCTTGGGGTCTGTATGGGGCCTATAGGGATCTATAGGGCCCTGGGGTCCGTATGGGGCCTATAGGGTTCTATAGGGCCCTGGGGTCTGCATGGACCCTATAGGGATCTATATGGGCCCTATAGAGCCCCTGGGGGTCCCTATGTTCCCTATAGGTCCCTGTGGGTCCCTATAGCCCCTATAGGGCCCTGTAGGTCCCTGGGGTCCCTCTAGGTCCCTATTGGTCCCTGTGGGTCCCTATATTCCCTATATGTCCCTATATTCCCTGTGGTTCCCTGTGGGTCCCTATGACCCCTATGGCCCCTATGGGTCCCTATATGTCCCTATATGTCCCTGTGGGTCCCTATGGGACCCTATATGTCCCCATATGTCCCCTATATGTCCCCTATATGTCCCCATACGTCCCCTATATGTCCCCATACGTCCCCTATATGTCCCCACATGTCCCCTATATGTCCCCTATATGTCCCCATATGTCCCCTATACGTCCCCTATATGTCCCCATACGTCCCCTATATGTCCCCATATGTCCCTATATGTCCCCATATGTCCCTATATGTCCCCTATATGTCCCTCATATGTCCCTGTGGCGCCGGAGGTGTGGGGGAGGGGCAGCTCTTACCTGCGGGCGGGGGGAGGTTGGAGCAGCCAAAGCACCCGAGGGTGGCACCTGGAGGGGGGACAGGGACACACGGGGGGGGGACGGGGACACACGGGGACACATGGGGGCACACGGACAGGGGACACACGGACAGGGGGACACACGGACAGGGGACACACGGGGACAATGGACAGGGGACAATGGACAGGGGACATATAGGGGACAATGGACAGGGGAGGGGACAATGGACAGGGGACAATGGACAGGGGACAGACAGGGACACACAGGGACAGACAGGGGACAATGGACAGGGTCAGACAGGGGGACAATGGACAGGGGGACAATGGACAGGAGACAGACAGGGGGACAGAGATGGACAGGGACAGACAGGGTCAGACACGGGACAATGGACAGGGGGACACAGAGCTGGACAGGGGACACACGGGGTCAATGGACAGGGGACAGACGGGGACAATGGACAGGGACAGACAGGGGACACACAGGGACACACAGGGGACAATGGACAGGGGACACACGGGGACACACAGGGACAGACAGGGGACACGTGGGGACAATGGACAGGGACACATGGGGACACATGGGGACAATGGACAGGGGACACAGATGGACAGAGGGACACAAGGACAGACAGGGGACAATGGACAGGGGACAGACAGGGGGACACAGAGCTGGACAGGGGACACATGGGGACAATGGACAGGGGGACAATGGACAGGGGACACACGGGAACACACGGGACACACAGGGACAGACAGGGGACACACGGGGGACAATGGACAGGGGACAGACAGGGGGACACAGAGCTGGACAGGGGACACGTGGGGACAATGGACAGGGACAATGGACAGGGGACACGGATGGACAGAGGGACACAAGGACAGACGGGGGACAATGGACAGGGGACAGATGGGGGACACAGAGTTGGACAGGGGACACGTGGGGACAATGGACAGGGGACACACGGGGACACACGGGGACAGACAGGGGGACAATGGACAGGGGACAGACAGGGGGACACAGAGCTGGACAGGGGACACGTGGGGACAATGGACAGGGGGACAATGGACAGGGGACACGGATGGACAGAGGGACACAAGGACAGACGGGGGACAGGTGGCACACAGGGTCAGACAGGGGACAATGGACAGGGGACACGGATGGACAGAGGGACACGAGGACAGACGGGGGACAATTGACAGGGGACACGCACGGATGGACAGAGGGACACGAGGACAGACGGGGGACAATGGACAGGGACACAGGGAGGGACAATGGACGGGGTGATAGACAGGGGGACACACAGTGGGGACAGACGGACAGCAGGGACAGACGGACAGCAGGGACAGTCAGGTGGATGGGGGACAGCGGGGGACAGACGGACACACGGGGTCAGTGGGTGAGGGGGACAGACAGACAGACAGAGGGGACAGAGGGATGAGTGACGGCGGGACAGACAGACAGACACAGGGGACACGGGGGACAGACAGACGTGGGGACAGCGGCCAGGGGGTGACGGATGGGAGGGGACAGATGGCTACGGGTCACTGCGGCGGGACGGACAGACGGACAGGGACGGACAGCGGGATGGACAGACGGACGGGGGGGTGGGTTGGGTGGCAGCCAGACAGACGGACATATTGGGGGGGGGCAGGGATGGATGGACGGACACACGGGGGACGTGGACGGACAGACGGACGGACACACAGGGTGGGGGTCAGGGGTCACGGACAGACGGACACATGAGGGTCACGGACAGACGGACGGACACACGGCGGGGGGGTCAGGGGTCACGGACAGACGGACACATGAGGGTCACGGACAGACGGACGGACACACGGCGGGGGGGTCAGGGGTCACGGACAGATGGACACATGGGGGTCACGGACAGACAGACGGACACACAGGGTGGGGGTCAGGGGTCACGGACAGACGGACAGGGAGGAGAGAGAGGAGAGAAACGAGTCAAGAGCCGGAGGGGGGGGGGGGGAACGGACGGACACACGGACACGGCGGGGGGGGGGGGGGGAGGGACACGAGTGGGGAGGGGGAGGGGAAAGGGGGGGGAGGGGCCCCAGGGCGGCGGGTCCCCCAGGGCGGCGGGGTCCAGGCCTGACCCCCCCCAACCCCCCCCAGGGTGGGACACCCCCCCCCCCCAAAATCCCACCTGGGGGGGGGTCCCCAGTGCCCCCCAGTGCCCCCCCAGTGCCCCCCCAGTGCCCCACACTCACGTCATGGGGGGTCCGAGCTGGGGAGGGGTCCCGGGGGCTCCGGGGGGGTCCCAGAAGAATCTCGGGGCTTTCCCGGGGGATCCCGGGGGGGTCCGGGGGGGCTCTGGGGGGTCCTGAAAGGGTCCAGGGGAGTCCTGGGGGGGGGGGGGGTCCTGGAAGAATTTGGGGGGTTCCCGGGGAGGTCTGGGGGCTCTGGGGGTGTCTGGGGTGGGGTCCCAGGGGTGTCCTGGGGTGTCCAGAGGGGTCTGGGGGTGTCCTGGGGGGCTCGGGGGGTCTCTGGGGGGGTCTGGGGGTGTCCTGGAGTGTCCAGGGAGGTCTGGGGGTCTCTGGGGGGGTCAGAGGGGTCTGGGGGGGTCTGGGGGTGTCCTGGGGGTCTCTGGGGGGGGGTCAGAGGGGTCTGGGGGGGTCTGAGGGGGTCTGGGGGGTGTCCTGCGGTGTCCAGAGGGGTCTGGGGGGTGTCCTGGGGGGGTCAGGAGGGTCCTGGTGGGGTCCTGAAAGGGTCCAGGGGGGTCCCAGAAGAATCTGGGGGTCTCCTGGGGGTCTTGGGGATCTCCGGGGGTCTCAGGGGTCTCCGGGGGTCTCCGGGGGTCTTGGGCCCCTCAGACCTGTCGGGTTCACGGCAGCCCTCCCCCCCTTTTCCTGCCCCCCCCCACCCCTCCCCCCCCCAGTCCGGAAGGCTCCGGCCGGAATTCCGGACCTGGAGAACCGGGGGGTCCCTGGGGACAGCGGGGGGGACAGGGAGGGGACAGTGAGGGGACAGAGAGGGGACAGGGAGGGGACAGAGAGGGGACAGCGGGGGGACAATGGGGGGACAGGGAGGGGACAGGGAGGGGACAGGAACAGGAATGGGGACAGCGGGGGGACAGGGACAGGGACAGCGAGGGGACAGGGAGGGGACAGGGAGGGGGACAGGGAGGGGACAGGGATGGGGACAGGGACAGGAATGGGACAGGAGCAGGGACAGGAGCAGGGACAGGAACAAGGAGGGGACAGGGCCGGGGACAGCGAGGTCACAGGGAGGTGACAGGGAGGGGGACAGCAGGGGGACAGAGAGGGGACAGGGACAGAGAGGGGACAGGGACAGGAACGGGGACAGCGGGGGGACAGGAATGGGGACAGGGACAGCATGGACAGGAACTGGACAGGAACAGGGAGGGGACAGGGAGGGGGACAGCGGGGGGGACAACGGGGGGACAGGAAGGGGGACAGGGACAGAGAGGGGACAGGGACAGGAACGGGGACAGTGGGGGGGACAGGGAGGGGGACAGCGAGGTCACAGGGAGGTGGACAGGGAGGGGACAGCGAAGGGGACAGTGAGGGGGACAGGGGACAGCAGGGACAGGAATGGGGACAGGGACAAGGAGGGGACAGGGACAGGAACGGGGACAGCGGGGGGACAGGGAGGGGACAGCGGGGTGGACAGAGAGGGGGACAGGGACAGCAGGGACAGGAATGGGGACAGGGACAGCGGGGGGGACAGGAACTGGACAGGAACAGGGAGGGGACAGCGAGGGGACAGAGCCCGGCACACCAGCGCATGGCCCTGGCACGGGGGTGTCACCGCTGTCACACACGGTGTCACACACAGTGTCACACGCCCTTGCACAGGGTTGCACAGTGTCACCCCTGGCACGGTGGACACACCCGATGTCACACACAGTGTCACACACGGTGTCAGTGTCACACACGGTGTCACACACGGTGTCAGTGTCACACACGGTGTCACACGGCCCTTGCACACCCCCGGCACAGCCCTTGCACAGGGGTCACACGAGGGTGTCACACCCTGGCACGGTGACACACGCAGTGTCACACACGGTGTCACACACGGTGTCACATGCAGTGTCATACGCAGTGTCACACGCCCTTGCACAGGGTTGCACCAGTGTCACACCCTGGCACAGTGACACACGCGATGTCACACACGGTGTCACACACGGTGTCACACAGTGTCACACGCAGTGTCACACGGTGACACACGCGATGTCACACACGGTGTCACATGGTGTCACCGCTGTCACACGCCCTTGCACAGGGTTGCACAGTGTCACACCCTGGCACGGTGACACACCCAATGTCACATGCTGTCACACCCGGTGTCACACGGCCCCTGGTGGCACACGCGCTGTCACACGCGATGTCACACACGGTGTCACACTCGGTGTCACACTCGGTGTCACATGCTGTCACACGGCCCCTGGTGGCACACGCGCTGTCACGTGCTCTGGCACAGGGGTCACAGGTGGCTGTCACCCCCGGCACGGTGTCACCCGCTGTCACATGCACAGGGTGACACACGGCGTCACACAGTGACACACACGGTGTCATGATGTCACAATGTCACCTGGTGTCACCCAGTGTCACACCCAGTGTCACACCCAGTGTCACACACGGTGTCACACCCAGTGTCACCCAGTGTCACACACAATGCCGTGATGTCACAATGTCACCCGGTGTCACACGCAGTGTCACACCCGGTGTCACACCCGGTGTTATGATGTCACAATGTCACCCAGTGACACACCCAGTGTCACACACAATGTCACACGGTGTCAGTGTCACACACACAGTCACATGGTGTCACACACAATGTCACATGATGTCCCACAGTGTCACATGGCATCACACCCAGTGTCACACACGATGTCATTACGATGTCACAATGTCACACAGTGTCACACGGTGTCACCCCCAGTGTCATCCCCAGTGTCACATGATATCACACGGTGTGTCACAGTGTCACAGTGTCACCCCCCAATGTCACAGCCAGTGTCACACAGTCACACGATGTCACAATGTCACACGGTGTCACCCCCAGTGTCACACACAATGTCCCATGATGTCACAGTGTCACACGGTGTCACACAATGTCACACGATGTCACACGGTGTCACCACCAGCGTCACCCCCAGGGTCACACACGATGTCATACAATGTCACACAGTGTCACACAGTGTCACCCCCAGGGTCACCCCCAGGGTCACACGATGTCATACAATGTCACACAGTGTCACACAGTGTCACACATGCTGTCACATGGTGTCAACCCCAGGGTCACACACGATGTCACACGATGTCACAGTGTCACACAGTGTCACACAGTGTCACACAGTGTCACCCCCAGTGTCATCCCCAGTGTCACATGATATCACACGGTGTGTCACAGTGTCACAGTGTCACCCCCAATGTCACAGCCAGTGTCACACAGTCACACGATGTCCCACAGTGTCACACGGTGTCACCCCCAGTGTCACACACGATGTCATACGATGTTCACAATGTCACACAATGTCACACAGTGTCACACGATGTCACACAGTGTCACACGGGTGTCACCCCCCAGTGTCACACACGATGTCATACGATGTCACAACAGTGTCACACACGATGTCACACAGTGTCACACAATGTCACACGGTGTCACCCCCAGTGTCACACACGATGTCATACGATGTCACGATGTCACACAATGTCACCCCCAGTGTCACACACAATGTCATACGATGTCACGATATCACACGATGTCACACAGTATCACACAATGTCAACACGGTGTCACCCCCCAGTGTCACACACGATGTCACACAATGCCACACGGTGTCACACGGTGTCACCCCCAGGGTCACCCCCAGGGTCACACGATGTCACAACGTCACAACGATGTCACACAGTGTCACCCCCATTGTCACACACGATGTCACACGGTGTCACCCCCCCTGTCACACGCTGTCACACGCTGTCCACACGCTGTCCCCCGGCCCCTCCCCCCGGGGCGGAATTTTGGGGCGATTTTGGGGTTTTTCGGGGAGGGGGAGGGGCCCGAACGCGGCTCCGCTCCCGTTACCCTGGCGACGCCCCCCCCCCTTTGTCACCTCCCCCGGCGCTGTCACCGCTGTCACCGCTGTCACCGCCCGCGCCGTCGCCCGGCAACGCCGCCCCGGCACAACCGCGCGGCCCCCGCCTGTCGCGACATCCCGGGCCTGTTGTGACATCCCGGGCCTGTCATGACATCCCGGCCCCGCCTGTCGCGACATCCTGGGCCCATCATGACATCCCGGGCCTGTCATGACATCCCGGCCCCGCCTGTCGCGACATCCCGGCCCTGCCTGTCGCGACATCCCGGGCCCGTCGTGACATCCCGGGCCCGTCATGACATCCCGGCCCTGCCTGTCGTGACATCCCGGCCCCGCCTGTCGCGACATCCCGGCCCTGCCTGTCGCGACATCCCGGGCCCGCCGTGACATCCCAGCCCCGCCTGTCGCGACATCCCGGGCCCCTCGTGACATCCCGGGCCCCTCGTGACATCCCAGCCCCCGCCTGTCGCGACATCCCGGGCCCACCGCGACATCCCGGGCCCGCCTGTCACGACATCCCGGCCCCACCTGTCGCGACATGCCGGGCCCACCGTGACATCCCGGCCCCGCCTGTCGTGACATCCCGGCCCCGCCTGTCGCGACATCCCAGGCCCGCCGCGGCTCGCCGGCGCGCGGCCCTATCGCGACACGCCCCGCACCCCCAGATTGCCGCCGCGCGCGATATATCGGCCCCTGTCGCGATATATCGGCCCTGTCGCGATATATCGGCCGTGTCGCGACTCGCCCCGCGCCCTCCCCCCACCCCCGGGGAGGGGACCCAGGCGTCGGGATGGGGGTGGGGGAGGGGGAGGAGGGGGAGGGGCAGCGGGGGGTGGGGGAGGGGCGGCACTGACCTCACTGTCCTGGAGCTGTCGCGATCAGACCTGGGGGGGGGGAGGGGAAGGGGAGGGGTCAGTGAGGGGCGGAGACCCCCCCGAGACCCCTCCGCCCCCCAAAATCCTCCCCCCCCCCCAATGTCCCCAAATGTCCCCGCGCCGACAGACGGGGGGGGAGGGGCTGTGACGTCACACCCGCCCTCCCCTCCCCCCCCCCCCGCGGGTCCCGCACCTGCTGCCCCCCTCCCCAAAAAAGGGGGGGAGGATTTGGGGAGGGGCCGCATCCAAAAAACAAAAAAAAATCTGGATTTTGGGAAGTGCCGGAGCCGTAAATCCCTGATTTTTAGGGAATCCCCGAATCCCTGATTTTGGGAAATCCCAGATCCACAAATCCCTGATTTTGGGGAATCCCCGAATCCCTGATTTTGGGGAATCCCTGGATCCCACAAATCCCTGATTTTGGGGAATCCCGGATCCACAAATCCCTGATTTTGGGGAATCCCAAATCCCACAAATCCCTGATTTTGGGGAATCCCGGATCCACAAATCCCCTGATTTTGGGGAATCCCCGAATCCCTGATTTTGGGGAATCCCTGGATCCACAAATCCCTGATTTTGGGGAATCCCAGATCCACAAATCCCCGATTTTGTGGAATCCCAAATCCCGAAAATCCCTGATTTTTGGGGAATCCTGAATCCCTGATTTTGGGGAATGCCAGATCCACAAATCCCTGATTTTGGGGAATCCCAGATCCACAAATCC
>JBBAXF010000167.1:0-69173 GCA_037837765.1 Delichon dasypus | reverse complement strand
GCTCTTCTAGCCAGCCAATATGCTCCTGCAGCATTTCTCTGCTTCTAGCAGTGATTTCTGAGCTGCTGATGCTAGGCTGTCTGTTTTCCATGTTTGCAACAATGTGCAGCACGTATGCTGCACCCTGCTTGCTCTGTTTCCCTGTTAGAAGCTGTCAAGTGGAAGGAGTTGCTCTCTGCGAGAAGAGCAAGGCACGGTGCTCGCGTCTGTGTGCTTCTTTTCAGCGCTTTGCTCTCTGTGCAGCATATGTGCGGTTTCAGCTCTTCTAGCCAGCCAATATGCTCCTGCAGCATTTCTCTGCTTCTAGCAGTGATTTCTGAGCTGCTGATGCTAGGCTGTCTGTTTTCCATGTTTGCAACAAGTGCAGCACGTATGCTGCACCCTGCTTGCTCTGTTTCCCTGTTAGAAGCTGTCAAGTGGAAGGAGTTGCTCTCTGCGAGAAGAGCAAGGCACGGTGCTCGCGTCTGTGTGCTTCTTTTCAGCGCTTTGCTCTCTGTGCAGCATATGTGCGGTTTCAGCTCTTCTAGCCAGCCAATATGCTCCTGCAGCATTTCTCTGCTTCTAGCAGTGATTTCTGAGCTGCTGATGCTAGGCTGTCTGTTTTCCATGTTTGCAACAAGTGCAGCACGTATGCTGCACCCTGCTTGCTCTGTTTCCCTGTTAGAAGCTGTCAAGTGGAAGGAGTTGCTCTCTGCGAGAAGAGCAAGGCACGGTGCTCGCGTCTGTGTGCTTCTTTTCAGCGCTTTGCTCTCTGTGCAGCATATGTGCGGTTTCAGCTCTTCTAGCCAGCCAATATGCTCCTGCAGCATTTCTCTGCTTCTAGCAGTGATTTCTGAGCTGCTGATGCTAGGCTGTCTGTTTTCCATGTTTGCAACAAGTGCAGCACGTATGCTGCACCCTGCTTGCTCTGTTTCCCTGTTAGAAGCTGTCAAGTGGAAGGAGTTGCTCTCTGCGAGAAGAGCAAGGCACGGTGCTCGCGTCTGTGTGCTTCTTTTCAGCGCTTTGCTCTCTGTGCAGCATATGTGCGGTTTCAGCTCTTCTAGCCAGCCAATATGCTCCTGCAGCATTTCTCTGCTTCTAGCAGTGATTTCTGAGCTGCTGATGCTAGGCTGTCTGTTTTCCATGTTTGCAACAAGTGCAGCACGTATGCTGCACCCTGCTTGCTCTGTTTCCCTGTTAGAAGCTGTCAAGTGGAAGGAGTTGCTCTCTGCGAGAAGAGCAAGGCACGGTGCTCGCGTCTGTGTGCTTCTTTTCAGCGCTTTGCTCTCTGTGCAGCATATGTGCGGTTTCAGCTCTTCTAGCCAGCCAATATGCTCCTGCAGCATTTCTCTGCTTCTAGCAGTGATTTCTGAGCTGCTGATGCTAGGCTGTCTGTTTTCCATGTTTGCAACAAGTGCAGCACGTATGCTGCACCCTGCTTGCTCTGTTTCCCTGTTAGAAGCTGTCAAGTGGAAGGAGTTGCTCTCTGCGAGAAGAGCAAGGCACGGTGCTCGCGTCTGTGTGCTTCTTTTCAGCGCTTTGCTCTCTGTGCAGCATATGTGCGGTTTCAGCTCTTCTAGCCAGCCAATATGCTCCTGCAGCATTTCTCTGCTTCTAGCAGTGATTTCTGAGCTGCTGATGCTAGGCTGTCTGTTTTCCATGTTTGCAACAAGTGCAGCACGTATGCTGCACCCTGCTTGCTCTGTTTCCCTGTTAGAAGCTGTCAAGTGGAAGGAGTTGCTCTCTGCGAGAAGAGCAAGGCACGGTGCTCGCGTCTGTGTGCTTCTTTTCAGCGCTTTGCTCTCTGTGCAGCATATGTGCGGTTTCAGCTCTTCTAGCCAGCCAATATGCTCCTGCAGCATTTCTCTGCTTCTAGCAGTGATTTCTGAGCTGCTGATGCTAGGCTGTCTGTTTTCCATGTTTGCAACAAGTGCAGCACGTATGCTGCACCCTGCTTGCTCTGTTTCCCTGTTAGAAGCTGTCAAGTGGAAGGAGTTGCTCTCTGCGAGAAGAGCAAGGCACGGTGCTCGCGTCTGTGTGCTTCTTTTCAGCGCTTTGCTCTCTGTGCAGCATATGTGCGGTTTCAGCTCTTCTAGCCAGCCAATATGCTCCTGCAGCATTTCTCTGCTTCTAGCAGTGATTTCTGAGCTGCTGATGCTAGGCTGTCTGTTTTCCATGTTTGCAACAAGTGCAGCACGTATGCTGCACCCTGCTTGCTCTGTTTCCCTGTTAGAAGCTGTCAAGTGGAAGGAGTTGCTCTCTGCGAGAAGAGCAAGGCACGGTGCTCGCGTCTGTGTGCTTCTTTTCAGCGCTTTGCTCTCTGTGCAGCATATGTGCGGTTTCAGCTCTTCTAGCCAGCCAATATGCTCCTGCAGCATTTCTCTGCTTCTAGCAGTGATTTCTGAGCTGCTGATGCTAGGCTGTCTGTTTTCCATGTTTGCAACAAGTGCAGCACGTATGCTGCACCCTGCTTGCTCTGTTTCCCTGTTAGAAGCTGTCAAGTGGAAGGAGTTGCTCTCTGCGAGAAGAGCAAGGCACGGTGCTCGCGTCTGTGTGCTTCTTTTCAGCGCTTTGCTCTCTGTGCAGCATATGTGCGGTTTCAGCTCTTCTAGCCAGCCAATATGCTCCTGCAGCATTTCTCTGCTTCTAGCAGTGATTTCTGAGCTGCTGATGCTAGGCTGTCTGTTTTCCATGTTTGCAACAAGTGCAGCACGTATGCTGCACCCTGCTTGCTCTGTTTCCCTGTTAGAAGCTGTCAAGTGGAAGGAGTTGCTCTCTGCGAGAAGAGCAAGGCACGGTGCTCGCGTCTGTGTGCTTCTTTTCAGCGCTTTGCTCTCTGTGCAGCATATGTGCGGTTTCAGCTCTTCTAGCCAGCCAATATGCTCCTGCAGCATTTCTCTGCTTCTAGCAGTGATTTCTGAGCTGCTGATGCTAGGCTGTCTGTTTTCCATGTTTGCAACAAGTGCAGCACGTATGCTGCACCCTGCTTGCTCTGTTTCCCTGTTAGAAGCTGTCAAGTGGAAGGAGTTGCTCTCTGCGAGAAGAGCAAGGCACGGTGCTCGCGTCTGTGTGCTTCTTTTCAGCGCTTTGCTCTCTGTGCAGCATATGTGCGGTTTCAGCTCTTCTAGCCAGCCAATATGCTCCTGCAGCATTTCTCTGCTTCTAGCAGTGATTTCTGAGCTGCTGATGCTAGGCTGTCTGTTTTCCATGTTTGCAACAAGTGCAGCACGTATGCTGCACCCTGCTTGCTCTGTTTCCCTGTTAGAAGCTGTCAAGTGGAAGGAGTTGCTCTCTGCGAGAAGAGCAAGGCACGGTGCTCGCGTCTGTGTGCTTCTTTTCAGCGCTTTGCTCTCTGTGCAGCATATGTGCGGTTTCAGCTCTTCTAGCCAGCCAATATGCTCCTGCAGCATTTCTCTGCTTCTAGCAGTGATTTCTGAGCTGCTGATGCTAGGCTGTCTGTTTTCCATGTTTGCAACAAGTGCAGCACGTATGCTGCACCCTGCTTGCTCTGTTTCCCTGTTAGAAGCTGTCAAGTGGAAGGAGTTGCTCTCTGCGAGAAGAGCAAGGCACGGTGCTCGCGTCTGTGTGCTTCTTTTCAGCGCTTTGCTCTCTGTGCAGCATATGTGCGGTTTCAGCTCTTCTAGCCAGCCAATATGCTCCTGCAGCATTTCTCTGCTTCTAGCAGTGATTTCTGAGCTGCTGATGCTAGGCTGTCTGTTTTCCATGTTTGCAACAAGTGCAGCACGTATGCTGCACCCTGCTTGCTCTGTTTCCCTGTTAGAAGCTGTCAAGTGGAAGGAGTTGCTCTCTGCGAGAAGAGCAAGGCACGGTGCTCGCGTCTGTGTGCTTCTTTTCAGCGCTTTGCTCTCTGTGCAGCATATGTGCGGTTTCAGCTCTTCTAGCCAGCCAATATGCTCCTGCAGCATTTCTCTGCTTCTAGCAGTGATTTCTGAGCTGCTGATGCTAGGCTGTCTGTTTTCCATGTTTGCAACAAGTGCAGCACGTATGCTGCACCCTGCTTGCTCTGTTTCCCTGTTAGAAGCTGTCAAGTGGAAGGAGTTGCTCTCTGCGAGAAGAGCAAGGCACGGTGCTCGCGTCTGTGTGCTTCTTTTCAGCGCTTTGCTCTCTGTGCAGCATATGTGCGGTTTCAGCTCTTCTAGCCAGCCAATATGCTCCTGCAGCATTTCTCTGCTTCTAGCAGTGATTTCTGAGCTGCTGATGCTAGGCTGTCTGTTTTCCATGTTTGCAACAAGTGCAGCACGTATGCTGCACCCTGCTTGCTCTGTTTCCCTGTTAGAAGCTGTCAAGTGGAAGGAGTTGCTCTCTGCGAGAAGAGCAAGGCACGGTGCTCGCGTCTGTGTGCTTCTTTTCAGCGCTTTGCTCTCTGTGCAGCATATGTGCGGTTTCAGCTCTTCTAGCCAGCCAATATGCTCCTGCAGCATTTCTCTGCTTCTAGCAGTGATTTCTGAGCTGCTGATGCTAGGCTGTCTGTTTTCCATGTTTGCAACAAGTGCAGCACGTATGCTGCACCCTGCTTGCTCTGTTTCCCTGTTAGAAGCTGTCAAGTGGAAGGAGTTGCTCTCTGCGAGAAGAGCAAGGCACGGTGCTCGCGTCTGTGTGCTTCTTTTCAGCGCTTTGCTCTCTGTGCAGCATATGTGCGGTTTCAGCTCTTCTAGCCAGCCAATATGCTCCTGCAGCATTTCTCTGCTTCTAGCAGTGATTTCTGAGCTGCTGATGCTAGGCTGTCTGTTTTCCATGTTTGCAACAAGTGCAGCACGTATGCTGCACCCTGCTTGCTCTGTTTCCCTGTTAGAAGCTGTCAAGTGGAAGGAGTTGCTCTCTGCGAGAAGAGCAAGGCACGGTGCTCGCGTCTGTGTGCTTCTTTTCAGCGCTTTGCTCTCTGTGCAGCATATGTGCGGTTTCAGCTCTTCTAGCCAGCCAATATGCTCCTGCAGCATTTCTCTGCTTCTAGCAGTGATTTCTGAGCTGCTGATGCTAGGCTGTCTGTTTTCCATGTTTGCAACAAGTGCAGCACGTATGCTGCACCCTGCTTGCTCTGTTTCCCTGTTAGAAGCTGTCAAGTGGAAGGAGTTGCTCTCTGCGAGAAGAGCAAGGCACGGTGCTCGCGTCTGTGTGCTTCTTTTCAGCGCTTTGCTCTCTGTGCAGCATATGTGCGGTTTCAGCTCTTCTAGCCAGCCAATATGCTCCTGCAGCATTTCTCTGCTTCTAGCAGTGATTTCTGAGCTGCTGATGCTAGGCTGTCTGTTTTCCATGTTTGCAACAAGTGCAGCACGTATGCTGCACCCTGCTTGCTCTGTTTCCCTGTTAGAAGCTGTCAAGTGGAAGGAGTTGCTCTCTGCGAGAAGAGCAAGGCACGGTGCTCGCGTCTGTGTGCTTCTTTTCAGCGCTTTGCTCTCTGTGCAGCATATGTGCGGTTTCAGCTCTTCTAGCCAGCCAATATGCTCCTGCAGCATTTCTCTGCTTCTAGCAGTGATTTCTGAGCTGCTGATGCTAGGCTGTCTGTTTTCCATGTTTGCAACAAGTGCAGCACGTATGCTGCACCCTGCTTGCTCTGTTTCCCTGTTAGAAGCTGTCAAGTGGAAGGAGTTGCTCTCTGCGAGAAGAGCAAGGCACGGTGCTCGCGTCTGTGTGCTTCTTTTCAGCGCTTTGCTCTCTGTGCAGCATATGTGCGGTTTCAGCTCTTCTAGCCAGCCAATATGCTCCTGCAGCATTTCTCTGCTTCTAGCAGTGATTTCTGAGCTGCTGATGCTAGGCTGTCTGTTTTCCATGTTTGCAACAAGTGCAGCACGTATGCTGCACCCTGCTTGCTCTGTTTCCCTGTTAGAAGCTGTCAAGTGGAAGGAGTTGCTCTCTGCGAGAAGAGCAAGGCACGGTGCTCGCGTCTGTGTGCTTCTTTTCAGCGCTTTGCTCTCTGTGCAGCATATGTGCGGTTTCAGCTCTTCTAGCCAGCCAATATGCTCCTGCAGCATTTCTCTGCTTCTAGCAGTGATTTCTGAGCTGCTGATGCTAGGCTGTCTGTTTTCCATGTTTGCAACAAGTGCAGCACGTATGCTGCACCCTGCTTGCTCTGTTTCCCTGTTAGAAGCTGTCAAGTGGAAGGAGTTGCTCTCTGCGAGAAGAGCAAGGCACGGTGCTCGCGTCTGTGTGCTTCTTTTCAGCGCTTTGCTCTCTGTGCAGCATATGTGCGGTTTCAGCTCTTCTAGCCAGCCAATATGCTCCTGCAGCATTTCTCTGCTTCTAGCAGTGATTTCTGAGCTGCTGATGCTAGGCTGTCTGTTTTCCATGTTTGCAACAAGTGCAGCACGTATGCTGCACCCTGCTTGCTCTGTTTCCCTGTTAGAAGCTGTCAAGTGGAAGGAGTTGCTCTCTGCGAGAAGAGCAAGGCACGGTGCTCGCGTCTGTGTGCTTCTTTTCAGCGCTTTGCTCTCTGTGCAGCATATGTGCGGTTTCAGCTCTTCTAGCCAGCCAATATGCTCCTGCAGCATTTCTCTGCTTCTAGCAGTGATTTCTGAGCTGCTGATGCTAGGCTGTCTGTTTTCCATGTTTGCAACAAGTGCAGCACGTATGCTGCACCCTGCTTGCTCTGTTTCCCTGTTAGAAGCTGTCAAGTGGAAGGAGTTGCTCTCTGCGAGAAGAGCAAGGCACGGTGCTCGCGTCTGTGTGCTTCTTTTCAGCGCTTTGCTCTCTGTGCAGCATATGTGCGGTTTCAGCTCTTCTAGCCAGCCAATATGCTCCTGCAGCATTTCTCTGCTTCTAGCAGTGATTTCTGAGCTGCTGATGCTAGGCTGTCTGTTTTCCATGTTTGCAACAAGTGCAGCACGTATGCTGCACCCTGCTTGCTCTGTTTCCCTGTTAGAAGCTGTCAAGTGGAAGGAGTTGCTCTCTGCGAGAAGAGCAAGGCACGGTGCTCGCGTCTGTGTGCTTCTTTTCAGCGCTTTGCTCTCTGTGCAGCATATGTGCGGTTTCAGCTCTTCTAGCCAGCCAATATGCTCCTGCAGCATTTCTCTGCTTCTAGCAGTGATTTCTGAGCTGCTGATGCTAGGCTGTCTGTTTTCCATGTTTGCAACAAGTGCAGCACGTATGCTGCACCCTGCTTGCTCTGTTTCCCTGTTAGAAGCTGTCAAGTGGAAGGAGTTGCTCTCTGCGAGAAGAGCAAGGCACGGTGCTCGCGTCTGTGTGCTTCTTTTCAGCGCTTTGCTCTCTGTGCAGCATATGTGCGGTTTCAGCTCTTCTAGCCAGCCAATATGCTCCTGCAGCATTTCTCTGCTTCTAGCAGTGATTTCTGAGCTGCTGATGCTAGGCTGTCTGTTTTCCATGTTTGCAACAAGTGCAGCACGTATGCTGCACCCTGCTTGCTCTGTTTCCCTGTTAGAAGCTGTCAAGTGGAAGGAGTTGCTCTCTGCGAGAAGAGCAAGGCACGGTGCTCGCGTCTGTGTGCTTCTTTTCAGCGCTTTGCTCTCTGTGCAGCATATGTGCGGTTTCAGCTCTTCTAGCCAGCCAATATGCTCCTGCAGCATTTCTCTGCTTCTAGCAGTGATTTCTGAGCTGCTGATGCTAGGCTGTCTGTTTTCCATGTTTGCAACAAGTGCAGCACGTATGCTGCACCCTGCTTGCTCTGTTTCCCTGTTAGAAGCTGTCAAGTGGAAGGAGTTGCTCTCTGCGAGAAGAGCAAGGCACGGTGCTCGCGTCTGTGTGCTTCTTTTCAGCGCTTTGCTCTCTGTGCAGCATATGTGCGGTTTCAGCTCTTCTAGCCAGCCAATATGCTCCTGCAGCATTTCTCTGCTTCTAGCAGTGATTTCTGAGCTGCTGATGCTAGGCTGTCTGTTTTCCATGTTTGCAACAAGTGCAGCACGTATGCTGCACCCTGCTTGCTCTGTTTCCCTGTTAGAAGCTGTCAAGTGGAAGGAGTTGCTCTCTGCGAGAAGAGCAAGGCACGGTGCTCGCGTCTGTGTGCTTCTTTTCAGCGCTTTGCTCTCTGTGCAGCATATGTGCGGTTTCAGCTCTTCTAGCCAGCCAATATGCTCCTGCAGCATTTCTCTGCTTCTAGCAGTGATTTCTGAGCTGCTGATGCTAGGCTGTCTGTTTTCCATGTTTGCAACAAGTGCAGCACGTATGCTGCACCCTGCTTGCTCTGTTTCCCTGTTAGAAGCTGTCAAGTGGAAGGAGTTGCTCTCTGCGAGAAGAGCAAGGCACGGTGCTCGCGTCTGTGTGCTTCTTTTCAGCGCTTTGCTCTCTGTGCAGCATATGTGCGGTTTCAGCTCTTCTAGCCAGCCAATATGCTCCTGCAGCATTTCTCTGCTTCTAGCAGTGATTTCTGAGCTGCTGATGCTAGGCTGTCTGTTTTCCATGTTTGCAACAAGTGCAGCACGTATGCTGCACCCTGCTTGCTCTGTTTCCCTGTTAGAAGCTGTCAAGTGGAAGGAGTTGCTCTCTGCGAGAAGAGCAAGGCACGGTGCTCGCGTCTGTGTGCTTCTTTTCAGCGCTTTGCTCTCTGTGCAGCATATGTGCGGTTTCAGCTCTTCTAGCCAGCCAATATGCTCCTGCAGCATTTCTCTGCTTCTAGCAGTGATTTCTGAGCTGCTGATGCTAGGCTGTCTGTTTTCCATGTTTGCAACAAGTGCAGCACGTATGCTGCACCCTGCTTGCTCTGTTTCCCTGTTAGAAGCTGTCAAGTGGAAGGAGTTGCTCTCTGCGAGAAGAGCAAGGCACGGTGCTCGCGTCTGTGTGCTTCTTTTCAGCGCTTTGCTCTCTGTGCAGCATATGTGCGGTTTCAGCTCTTCTAGCCAGCCAATATGCTCCTGCAGCATTTCTCTGCTTCTAGCAGTGATTTCTGAGCTGCTGATGCTAGGCTGTCTGTTTTCCATGTTTGCAACAAGTGCAGCACGTATGCTGCACCCTGCTTGCTCTGTTTCCCTGTTAGAAGCTGTCAAGTGGAAGGAGTTGCTCTCTGCGAGAAGAGCAAGGCACGGTGCTCGCGTCTGTGTGCTTCTTTTCAGCGCTTTGCTCTCTGTGCAGCATATGTGCGGTTTCAGCTCTTCTAGCCAGCCAATATGCTCCTGCAGCATTTCTCTGCTTCTAGCAGTGATTTCTGAGCTGCTGATGCTAGGCTGTCTGTTTTCCATGTTTGCAACAAGTGCAGCACGTATGCTGCACCCTGCTTGCTCTGTTTCCCTGTTAGAAGCTGTCAAGTGGAAGGAGTTGCTCTCTGCGAGAAGAGCAAGGCACGGTGCTCGCGTCTGTGTGCTTCTTTTCAGCGCTTTGCTCTCTGTGCAGCATATGTGCGGTTTCAGCTCTTCTAGCCAGCCAATATGCTCCTGCAGCATTTCTCTGCTTCTAGCAGTGATTTCTGAGCTGCTGATGCTAGGCTGTCTGTTTTCCATGTTTGCAACAAGTGCAGCACGTATGCTGCACCCTGCTTGCTCTGTTTCCCTGTTAGAAGCTGTCAAGTGGAAGGAGTTGCTCTCTGCGAGAAGAGCAAGGCACGGTGCTCGCGTCTGTGTGCTTCTTTTCAGCGCTTTGCTCTCTGTGCAGCATATGTGCGGTTTCAGCTCTTCTAGCCAGCCAATATGCTCCTGCAGCATTTCTCTGCTTCTAGCAGTGATTTCTGAGCTGCTGATGCTAGGCTGTCTGTTTTCCATGTTTGCAACAAGTGCAGCACGTATGCTGCACCCTGCTTGCTCTGTTTCCCTGTTAGAAGCTGTCAAGTGGAAGGAGTTGCTCTCTGCGAGAAGAGCAAGGCACGGTGCTCGCGTCTGTGTGCTTCTTTTCAGCGCTTTGCTCTCTGTGCAGCATATGTGCGGTTTCAGCTCTTCTAGCCAGCCAATATGCTCCTGCAGCATTTCTCTGCTTCTAGCAGTGATTTCTGAGCTGCTGATGCTAGGCTGTCTGTTTTCCATGTTTGCAACAAGTGCAGCACGTATGCTGCACCCTGCTTGCTCTGTTTCCCTGTTAGAAGCTGTCAAGTGGAAGGAGTTGCTCTCTGCGAGAAGAGCAAGGCACGGTGCTCGCGTCTGTGTGCTTCTTTTCAGCGCTTTGCTCTCTGTGCAGCATATGTGCGGTTTCAGCTCTTCTAGCCAGCCAATATGCTCCTGCAGCATTTCTCTGCTTCTAGCAGTGATTTCTGAGCTGCTGATGCTAGGCTGTCTGTTTTCCATGTTTGCAACAAGTGCAGCACGTATGCTGCACCCTGCTTGCTCTGTTTCCCTGTTAGAAGCTGTCAAGTGGAAGGAGTTGCTCTCTGCGAGAAGAGCAAGGCACGGTGCTCGCGTCTGTGTGCTTCTTTTCAGCGCTTTGCTCTCTGTGCAGCATATGTGCGGTTTCAGCTCTTCTAGCCAGCCAATATGCTCCTGCAGCATTTCTCTGCTTCTAGCAGTGATTTCTGAGCTGCTGATGCTAGGCTGTCTGTTTTCCATGTTTGCAACAAGTGCAGCACGTATGCTGCACCCTGCTTGCTCTGTTTCCCTGTTAGAAGCTGTCAAGTGGAAGGAGTTGCTCTCTGCGAGAAGAGCAAGGCACGGTGCTCGCGTCTGTGTGCTTCTTTTCAGCGCTTTGCTCTCTGTGCAGCATATGTGCGGTTTCAGCTCTTCTAGCCAGCCAATATGCTCCTGCAGCATTTCTCTGCTTCTAGCAGTGATTTCTGAGCTGCTGATGCTAGGCTGTCTGTTTTCCATGTTTGCAACAAGTGCAGCACGTATGCTGCACCCTGCTTGCTCTGTTTCCCTGTTAGAAGCTGTCAAGTGGAAGGAGTTGCTCTCTGCGAGAAGAGCAAGGCACGGTGCTCGCGTCTGTGTGCTTCTTTTCAGCGCTTTGCTCTCTGTGCAGCATATGTGCGGTTTCAGCTCTTCTAGCCAGCCAATATGCTCCTGCAGCATTTCTCTGCTTCTAGCAGTGATTTCTGAGCTGCTGATGCTAGGCTGTCTGTTTTCCATGTTTGCAACAAGTGCAGCACGTATGCTGCACCCTGCTTGCTCTGTTTCCCTGTTAGAAGCTGTCAAGTGGAAGGAGTTGCTCTCTGCGAGAAGAGCAAGGCACGGTGCTCGCGTCTGTGTGCTTCTTTTCAGCGCTTTGCTCTCTGTGCAGCATATGTGCGGTTTCAGCTCTTCTAGCCAGCCAATATGCTCCTGCAGCATTTCTCTGCTTCTAGCAGTGATTTCTGAGCTGCTGATGCTAGGCTGTCTGTTTTCCATGTTTGCAACAAGTGCAGCACGTATGCTGCACCCTGCTTGCTCTGTTTCCCTGTTAGAAGCTGTCAAGTGGAAGGAGTTGCTCTCTGCGAGAAGAGCAAGGCACGGTGCTCGCGTCTGTGTGCTTCTTTTCAGCGCTTTGCTCTCTGTGCAGCATATGTGCGGTTTCAGCTCTTCTAGCCAGCCAATATGCTCCTGCAGCATTTCTCTGCTTCTAGCAGTGATTTCTGAGCTGCTGATGCTAGGCTGTCTGTTTTCCATGTTTGCAACAAGTGCAGCACGTATGCTGCACCCTGCTTGCTCTGTTTCCCTGTTAGAAGCTGTCAAGTGGAAGGAGTTGCTCTCTGCGAGAAGAGCAAGGCACGGTGCTCGCGTCTGTGTGCTTCTTTTCAGCGCTTTGCTCTCTGTGCAGCATATGTGCGGTTTCAGCTCTTCTAGCCAGCCAATATGCTCCTGCAGCATTTCTCTGCTTCTAGCAGTGATTTCTGAGCTGCTGATGCTAGGCTGTCTGTTTTCCATGTTTGCAACAAGTGCAGCACGTATGCTGCACCCTGCTTGCTCTGTTTCCCTGTTAGAAGCTGTCAAGTGGAAGGAGTTGCTCTCTGCGAGAAGAGCAAGGCACGGTGCTCGCGTCTGTGTGCTTCTTTTCAGCGCTTTGCTCTCTGTGCAGCATATGTGCGGTTTCAGCTCTTCTAGCCAGCCAATATGCTCCTGCAGCATTTCTCTGCTTCTAGCAGTGATTTCTGAGCTGCTGATGCTAGGCTGTCTGTTTTCCATGTTTGCAACAAGTGCAGCACGTATGCTGCACCCTGCTTGCTCTGTTTCCCTGTTAGAAGCTGTCAAGTGGAAGGAGTTGCTCTCTGCGAGAAGAGCAAGGCACGGTGCTCGCGTCTGTGTGCTTCTTTTCAGCGCTTTGCTCTCTGTGCAGCATATGTGCGGTTTCAGCTCTTCTAGCCAGCCAATATGCTCCTGCAGCATTTCTCTGCTTCTAGCAGTGATTTCTGAGCTGCTGATGCTAGGCTGTCTGTTTTCCATGTTTGCAACAAGTGCAGCACGTATGCTGCACCCTGCTTGCTCTGTTTCCCTGTTAGAAGCTGTCAAGTGGAAGGAGTTGCTCTCTGCGAGAAGAGCAAGGCACGGTGCTCGCGTCTGTGTGCTTCTTTTCAGCGCTTTGCTCTCTGTGCAGCATATGTGCGGTTTCAGCTCTTCTAGCCAGCCAATATGCTCCTGCAGCATTTCTCTGCTTCTAGCAGTGATTTCTGAGCTGCTGATGCTAGGCTGTCTGTTTTCCATGTTTGCAACAAGTGCAGCACGTATGCTGCACCCTGCTTGCTCTGTTTCCCTGTTAGAAGCTGTCAAGTGGAAGGAGTTGCTCTCTGCGAGAAGAGCAAGGCACGGTGCTCGCGTCTGTGTGCTTCTTTTCAGCGCTTTGCTCTCTGTGCAGCATATGTGCGGTTTCAGCTCTTCTAGCCAGCCAATATGCTCCTGCAGCATTTCTCTGCTTCTAGCAGTGATTTCTGAGCTGCTGATGCTAGGCTGTCTGTTTTCCATGTTTGCAACAAGTGCAGCACGTATGCTGCACCCTGCTTGCTCTGTTTCCCTGTTAGAAGCTGTCAAGTGGAAGGAGTTGCTCTCTGCGAGAAGAGCAAGGCACGGTGCTCGCGTCTGTGTGCTTCTTTTCAGCGCTTTGCTCTCTGTGCAGCATATGTGCGGTTTCAGCGCTTCTAGCCAGCCAATATGCTCCTGCAGCATTTCTCTGCTTCTAGCAGTGATTTCTGAGCTGCTGATGCTAGGCTGTCTGTTTTCCATGTTTGCAACAAGTGCAGCACGTATGCTGCACCCTGCTTGCTCTGTTTCCCTGTTAGAAGCTGTCAAGTGGAAGGAGTTGCTCTCTGCGAGAAGAGCAAGGCACGGTGCTCGCGTCTGTGTGCTTCTTTTCAGCGCTTTGCTCTCTGTGCAGCATATGTGCGGTTTCAGCGCTTCTAGCCAGCCAATATGCTCCTGCAGCATTTCTCTGCTTCTAGCAGTGATTTCTGAGCTGCTGATGCTAGGCTGTCTGTTTTCCATGTTTGCAACAAGTGCAGCACGTATGCTGCACCCTGCTTGCTCTGTTTCCCTGTTAGAAGCTGTCAAGTGGAAGGAGTTGCTCTCTGCGAGAAGAGCAAGGCACGGTGCTCGCGTCTGTGTGCTTCTTTTCAGCGCTTTGCTCTCTGTGCAGCATATGTGCGGTTTCAGCTCTTCTAGCCAGCCAATATGCTCCTGCAGCATTTCTCTGCTTCTAGCAGTGATTTCTGAGCTGCTGATGCTAGGCTCTCTGTTTTCCATGTTTGCAACAAGTGCAGCACGTATGCTGCACCCTGCTTGCTCTGTTTCCCTGTTAGAAGCTGTCAAGTGGAAGGAGTTGCTCTCTGCGAGAAGAGCAAGGCACGGTGCTCGCGTCTGTGTGCTTCTTTTCAGCGCTTTGCTCTCTGTGCAGCATATGTGCGGTTTCAGCTCTTCTAGCCAGCCAATATGCTCCTGCAGCATTTCTCTGCTTCTAGCAGTGATTTCTGAGCTGCTGATGCTAGGCTGTCTGTTTTCCATGTTTGCAACAAGTGCAGCACGTATGCTGCACCCTGCTTGCTCTGTTTCCCTGTTAGAAGCTGTCAAGTGGAAGGAGTTGCTCTCTGCGAGAAGAGCAAGGCACGGTGCTCGCGTCTGTGTGCTTCTTTTCAGCGCTTTGCTCTCTGTGCAGCATATGTGCGGTTTCAGCTCTTCTAGCCAGCCAATATGCTCCTGCAGCATTTCTCTGCTTCTAGCAGTGATTTCTGAGCTGCTGATGCTAGGCTGTCTGTTTTCCATGTTTGCAACAAGTGCAGCACGTATGCTGCACCCTGCTTGCTCTGTTTCCCTGTTAGAAGCTGTCAAGTGGAAGGAGTTGCTCTCTGCGAGAAGAGCAAGGCACGGTGCTCGCGTCTGTGTGCTTCTTTTCAGCGCTTTGCTCTCTGTGCAGCATATGTGCGGTTTCAGCTCTTCTAGCCAGCCAATATGCTCCTGCAGCATTTCTCTGCTTCTAGCAGTGATTTCTGAGCTGCTGATGCTAGGCTGTCTGTTTTCCATGTTTGCAACAAGTGCAGCACGTATGCTGCACCCTGCTTGCTCTGTTTCCCTGTTAGAAGCTGTCAAGTGGAAGGAGTTGCTCTCTGCGAGAAGAGCAAGGCACGGTGCTCGCGTCTGTGTGCTTCTTTTCAGCGCTTTGCTCTCTGTGCAGCATATGTGCGGTTTCAGCTCTTCTAGCCAGCCAATATGCTCCTGCAGCATTTCTCTGCTTCTAGCAGTGATTTCTGAGCTGCTGATGCTAGGCTGTCTGTTTTCCATGTTTGCAACAAGTGCAGCACGTATGCTGCACCCTGCTTGCTCTGTTTCCCTGTTAGAAGCTGTCAAGTGGAAGGAGTTGCTCTCTGCGAGAAGAGCAAGGCACGGTGCTCGCGTCTGTGTGCTTCTTTTCAGCGCTTTGCTCTCTGTGCAGCATATGTGCGGTTTCAGCTCTTCTAGCCAGCCAATATGCTCCTGCAGCATTTCTCTGCTTCTAGCAGTGATTTCTGAGCTGCTGATGCTAGGCTGTCTGTTTTCCATGTTTGCAACAAGTGCAGCACGTATGCTGCACCCTGCTTGCTCTGTTTCCCTGTTAGAAGCTGTCAAGTGGAAGGAGTTGCTCTCTGCGAGAAGAGCAAGGCACGGTGCTCGCGTCTGTGTGCTTCTTTTCAGCGCTTTGCTCTCTGTGCAGCATATGTGCGGTTTCAGCTCTTCTAGCCAGCCAATATGCTCCTGCAGCATTTCTCTGCTTCTAGCAGTGATTTCTGAGCTGCTGATGCTAGGCTGTCTGTTTTCCATGTTTGCAACAAGTGCAGCACGTATGCTGCACCCTGCTTGCTCTGTTTCCCTGTTAGAAGCTGTCAAGTGGAAGGAGTTGCTCTCTGCGAGAAGAGCAAGGCACGGTGCTCGCGTCTGTGTGCTTCTTTTCAGCGCTTTGCTCTCTGTGCAGCATATGTGCGGTTTCAGCTCTTCTAGCCAGCCAATATGCTCCTGCAGCATTTCTCTGCTTCTAGCAGTGATTTCTGAGCTGCTGATGCTAGGCTGTCTGTTTTCCATGTTTGCAACAAGTGCAGCACGTATGCTGCACCCTGCTTGCTCTGTTTCCCTGTTAGAAGCTGTCAAGTGGAAGGAGTTGCTCTCTGCGAGAAGAGCAAGGCACGGTGCTCGCTTCTGTGTGCTTCTTTTCAGCGCTTTGCTCTCTGTGCAGCATATGTGCGGTTTCAGCTCTTCTAGCCAGCCAATATGCTCCTGCAGCATTTCTCTGCTTCTAGCAGTGATTTCTGAGCTGCTGATGCTAGGCTGTCTGTTTTCCATGTTTGCAACAAGTGCAGCACGTATGCTGCACCCTGCTTGCTCTGTTTCCCTGTTAGAAGCTGTCAAGTGGAAGGAGTTGCTCTCTGCGAGAAGAGCAAGGCACGGTGCTCGCGTCTGTGTGCTTCTTTTCAGCGCTTTGCTCTCTGTGCAGCATATGTGCGGTTTCAGCTCTTCTAGCCAGCCAATATGCTCCTGCAGCATTTCTCTGCTTCTAGCAGTGATTTCTGAGCTGCTGATGCTAGGCTGTCTGTTTTCCATGTTTGCAACAAGTGCAGCACGTATGCTGCACCCTGCTTGCTCTGTTTCCCTGTTAGAAGCTGTCAAGTGGAAGGAGTTGCTCTCTGCGAGAAGAGCAAGGCACGGTGCTCGCGTCTGTGTGCTTCTTTTCAGCGCTTTGCTCTCTGTGCAGCATATGTGCGGTTTCAGCTCTTCTAGCCAGCCAATATGCTCCTGCAGCATTTCTCTGCTTCTAGCAGTGATTTCTGAGCTGCTGATGCTAGGCTGTCTGTTTTCCATGTTTGCAACAAGTGCAGCACGTATGCTGCACCCTGCTTGCTCTGTTTCCCTGTTAGAAGCTGTCAAGTGGAAGGAGTTGCTCTCTGCGAGAAGAGCAAGGCACGGTGCTCGCGTCTGTGTGCTTCTTTTCAGCGCTTTGCTCTCTGTGCAGCATATGTGCGGTTTCAGCTCTTCTAGCCAGCCAATATGCTCCTGCAGCATTTCTCTGCTTCTAGCAGTGATTTCTGAGCTGCTGATGCTAGGCTGTCTGTTTTCCATGTTTGCAACAAGTGCAGCACGTATGCTGCACCCTGCTTGCTCTGTTTCCCTGTTAGAAGCTGTCAAGTGGAAGGAGTTGCTCTCTGCGAGAAGAGCAAGGCACGGTGCTCGCGTCTGTGTGCTTCTTTTCAGCGCTTTGCTCTCTGTGCAGCATATGTGCGGTTTCAGCTCTTCTAGCCAGCCAATATGCTCCTGCAGCATTTCTCTGCTTCTAGCAGTGATTTCTGAGCTGCTGATGCTAGGCTGTCTGTTTTCCATGTTTGCAACAAGTGCAGCACGTATGCTGCACCCTGCTTGCTCTGTTTCCCTGTTAGAAGCTGTCAAGTGGAAGGAGTTGCTCTCTGCGAGAAGAGCAAGGCACGGTGCTCGCGTCTGTGTGCTTCTTTTCAGCGCTTTGCTCTCTGTGCAGCATATGTGCGGTTTCAGCTCTTCTAGCCAGCCAATATGCTCCTGCAGCATTTCTCTGCTTCTAGCAGTGATTTCTGAGCTGCTGATGCTAGGCTGTCTGTTTTCCATGTTTGCAACAAGTGCAGCACGTATGCTGCACCCTGCTTGCTCTGTTTCCCTGTTAGAAGCTGTCAAGTGGAAGGAGTTGCTCTCTGCGAGAAGAGCAAGGCACGGTGCTCGCGTCTGTGTGCTTCTTTTCAGCGCTTTGCTCTCTGTGCAGCATATGTGCGGTTTCAGCTCTTCTAGCCAGCCAATATGCTCCTGCAGCATTTCTCTGCTTCTAGCAGTGATTTCTGAGCTGCTGATGCTAGGCTGTCTGTTTTCCATGTTTGCAACAAGTGCAGCACGTATGCTGCACCCTGCTTGCTCTGTTTCCCTGTTAGAAGCTGTCAAGTGGAAGGAGTTGCTCTCTGCGAGAAGAGCAAGGCACGGTGCTCGCGTCTGTGTGCTTCTTTTCAGCGCTTTGCTCTCTGTGCAGCATATGTGCGGTTTCAGCTCTTCTAGCCAGCCAATATGCTCCTGCAGCATTTCTCTGCTTCTAGCAGTGATTTCTGAGCTGCTGATGCTAGGCTGTCTGTTTTCCATGTTTGCAACAAGTGCAGCACGTATGCTGCACCCTGCTTGCTCTGTTTCCCTGTTAGAAGCTGTCAAGTGGAAGGAGTTGCTCTCTGCGAGAAGAGCAAGGCACGGTGCTCGCGTCTGTGTGCTTCTTTTCAGCGCTTTGCTCTCTGTGCAGCATATGTGCGGTTTCAGCTCTTCTAGCCAGCCAATATGCTCCTGCAGCATTTCTCTGCTTCTAGCAGTGATTTCTGAGCTGCTGATGCTAGGCTGTCTGTTTTCCATGTTTGCAACAAGTGCAGCACGTATGCTGCACCCTGCTTGCTCTGTTTCCCTGTTAGAAGCTGTCAAGTGGAAGGAGTTGCTCTCTGCGAGAAGAGCAAGGCACGGTGCTCGCGTCTGTGTGCTTCTTTTCAGCGCTTTGCTCTCTGTGCAGCATATGTGCGGTTTCAGCTCTTCTAGCCAGCCAATATGCTCCTGCAGCATTTCTCTGCTTCTAGCAGTGATTTCTGAGCTGCTGATGCTAGGCTGTCTGTTTTCCATGTTTGCAACAAGTGCAGCACGTATGCTGCACCCTGCTTGCTCTGTTTCCCTGTTAGAAGCTGTCAAGTGGAAGGAGTTGCTCTCTGCGAGAAGAGCAAGGCACGGTGCTCGCGTCTGTGTGCTTCTTTTCAGCGCTTTGCTCTCTGTGCAGCATATGTGCGGTTTCAGCTCTTCTAGCCAGCCAATATGCTCCTGCAGCATTTCTCTGCTTCTAGCAGTGATTTCTGAGCTGCTGATGCTAGGCTGTCTGTTTTCCATGTTTGCAACAAGTGCAGCACGTATGCTGCACCCTGCTTGCTCTGTTTCCCTGTTAGAAGCTGTCAAGTGGAAGGAGTTGCTCTCTGCGAGAAGAGCAAGGCACGGTGCTCGCGTCTGTGTGCTTCTTTTCAGCGCTTTGCTCTCTGTGCAGCATATGTGCGGTTTCAGCTCTTCTAGCCAGCCAATATGCTCCTGCAGCATTTCTCTGCTTCTAGCAGTGATTTCTGAGCTGCTGATGCTAGGCTGTCTGTTTTCCATGTTTGCAACAAGTGCAGCACGTATGCTGCACCCTGCTTGCTCTGTTTCCCTGTTAGAAGCTGTCAAGTGGAAGGAGTTGCTCTCTGCGAGAAGAGCAAGGCACGGTGCTCGCGTCTGTGTGCTTCTTTTCAGCGCTTTGCTCTCTGTGCAGCATATGTGCGGTTTCAGCTCTTCTAGCCAGCCAATATGCTCCTGCTGCATTTCTCTGCTTCTAGCAGTGATTTCTGAGCTGCTGATGCTAGGCTGTCTGTTTTCCATGTTTGCAACAAGTGCAGCACGTATGCTGCACCCCTGCTTGCTCTGTTCCCGTTAGAAGCTGTCAAGTGGAAGGAGTTGCTCTCTGCGGAGGAGAGAGCAAGGCCCGGGGCTCGCGTCTGTGTGCTCTTTCAGCGCTTTGCTCTCTGTGCAGCATATGTGCGGTTTCAGCTCTTCTAGCAGCCAATATGCTCCTGCAGCATTTCTCTGCTTCTAGCAGTGATTTCTGAGCTGCTGATGCTAGGCTGTCTGGTTTTCCATGTTTGCAACAAGTGCAGCACGTAGCTGCACCCTGCTCTGTTTCCCTGTTAGAAGCTGTCAAGTGGAAGGAGTTGCTCTCTGCGAGAAGAGCAAGGCCCGGTGCTCGCGTCTGTGTGCTTCTTTTCAGCGCTTTGCTCTCTGTGCAGCATATGTGCGGTTTCAGCTCTTCTAGCCAGCCAATATGCTCCTGCAGCATTTCTCTGCTTCTAGCAGTGATTTCTGAGCTGCTGATGCTAGGCTGTCTGTTTTCCATGTTTGCAACAAGTGCAGCACGTATGCTGCACCCTGCTTGCTCTGTTTCCCTGTTAGAAGCTGTCAAGTGGAAGGAGTTGCTCTCTGCGAGAAGAGCAAGGCCGGTGCTCGCGTCTGTGTGCTTCTTTTCAGCGCTTTGCTCTCTGTGCAGCATATGTGCGGTTTCAGCTCTTCTAGCCAGCCAATATGCTCCTGCAGCATTTCTCTGCTTCTAGCAGTGATTTCTGAGCTGCTGATGCTAGGCTGTCTGTTTTCCATGTTTGCAACAAGTGCAGCACGTATGCTGCACCCTGCTTGCTCTGTTTCCCTGTTAGAAGCTGTCAAGTGGAAGGAGTTGCTCTCTGCGAGAAGAGCAAGGCCCGGTGCTCGCGTCTGTGTGCTTCTTTTCAGCGCTTTGCTCTCTGTGCAGCATATGTGCGGTTTCAGCTCTTCTAGCCAGCCAATATGCTCCTGCAGCATTTCTCTGCTTCTAGCAGTGATTTCTGAGCTGCTGATGCTAGGCTGTCTGTTTTCCATGTTTGCAACAAGTGCAGCACGTATGCTGCACCCTGCTTGCTCTGTTTCCCTGTTAGAAGCTGTCAAGTGGAAGGAGTTGCTCTCTGCGAGAAGAGCAAGGCCCGGTGCTCGCGTCTGTGTGCTTCTTTCAGCGCTTTGCTCTCTGTGCAGCATATGTGCGGTTTCAGCTCTTCTAGCCAGCCAATATGCTCCTGCAGCATTTCTCTGCTTCTAGCAGTGATTTCTGAGCTGCTGATGCTAGGCTGTCTGTTTTCCATGTTTGCAACAAGTGCAGCACGTATGCTGCACCTGCTTGCTCTGTTTCCCTGTTAGAAGCTGTCAAGTGGAAGGAGTTGCTCTCTGCGAGAAGAGCAAGGCCCGGTGCTCGCGTCTGTGTGCTTCTTTTCAGCGCTTTGCTCTCTGTGCAGCATATGTGCGGTTTCAGCTCTTCTAGCCAGCCAATATGCTCCTGCAGCATTTCTCTGCTTCTAGCAGTGATTTCTGAGCTGCTGATGCTAGGCTGTCTGTTTTCCATGTTTGCAACAAGTGCAGCACGTATGCTGCACCCTGCTTGCTCTGTTTCCCTGTTAGAAGCTGTCAAGTGGAAGGAGTTGCTCTCTGCGAGAAGAGCAAGGCCCGGTGCTCGCGTCTGTGTGCTTCTTTTCAGCGCTTTGCTCTCTGTGCAGCATATGTGCGGTTTCAGCTCTTCTAGCCAGCCAATATGCTCCTGCAGCATTTCTCTGCTTCTAGCAGTGATTTCTGAGCTGCTGATGCTAGGCTGTCTGTTTTCCATGTTTGCAACAAGTGCAGCACGTATGCTGCACCCTGCTTGCTCTGTTTCCCTGTTAGAAGCTGTCAAGTGGAAGGAGTTGCTCTCTGCGAGAAGAGCAAGGCCCGGTGCTCGCGTCTGTGTGCTTCTTTTCAGCGCTTTGCTCTCTGTGCAGCATATGTGCGGTTTCAGCTCTTCTAGCCAGCCAATATGCTCCTGCAGCATTTCTCTGCTTCTAGCAGTGATTTCTGAGCTGCTGATGCTAGGCTGTCTGTTTTCCATGTTTGCAACAAGTGCAGCACGTATGCTGCACCCTGCTTGCTCTGTTTCCCTGTTAGAAGCTGTCAAGTGGAAGGAGTTGCTCTCTGCGAGAAGAGCAAGGCCCGGTGCTCGCGTCTGTGTGCTTCTTTTCAGCGCTTTGCTCTCTGTGCAGCATATGTGCGGTTTCAGCTCTTCTAGCCAGCCAATATGCTCCTGCAGCATTTCTCTGCTTCTAGCAGTGATTTCTGAGCTGCTGATGCTAGGCTGTCTGTTTTCCATGTTTGCAACAAGTGCAGCACGTATGCTGCACCCTGCTTGCTCTGTTTCCCTGTTAGAAGCTGTCAAGTGGAAGGAGTTGCTCTCTGCGAGAAGAGCAAGGCCCGGTGCTCGCGTCTGTGTGCTTCTTTTCAGCGCTTTGCTCTCTGTGCAGCATATGTGCGGTTTCAGCTCTTCTAGCCAGCCAATATGCTCCTGCAGCATTTCTCTGCTTCTAGCAGTGATTTCTGAGCTGCTGATGCTAGGCTGTCTGTTTTCCATGTTTGCAACAAGTGCAGCACGTATGCTGCACCCTGCTTGCTCTGTTTCCCTGTTAGAAGCTGTCAAGTGGAAGGAGTTGCTCTCTGCGAGAAGAGCAAGGCCCGGTGCTCGCGTCTGTGTGCTTCTTTTCAGCGCTTTGCTCTCTGTGCAGCATATGTGCGGTTTCAGCTCTTCTAGCCAGCCAATATGCTCCTGCAGCATTTCTCTGCTTCTAGCAGTGATTTCTGAGCTGCTGATGCTAGGCTGTCTGTTTTCCATGTTTGCAACAAGTGCAGCACGTATGCTGCACCCTGCTTGCTCTGTTTCCCTGTTAGAAGCTGTCAAGTGGAAGGAGTTGCTCTCTGCGAGAAGAGCAAGGCCCGGTGCTCGCGTCTGTGTGCTTCTTTTCAGCGCTTTGCTCTCTGTGCAGCATATGTGCGGTTTCAGCTCTTCTAGCCAGCAATATGCTCCTGCAGCATTTCTCTGCTTCTAGCAGTGATTTCTGAGCTGCTGATGCTAGGCTGTCTGTTTTCCATGTTTGCAACAAGTGCAGCACGTATGCTGCACCCTGCTTGCTCTGTTTCCCTGTTAGAAGCTGTCAAGTGGAAGGAGTTGCTCTCTGCGAGAAGAGCAAGGCCCGGTGCTCGCGTCTGTGTGCTTCTTTTCAGCGCTTTGCTCTCTGTGCAGCATATGTGCGGTTTCAGCTCTTCTAGCCAGCCAATATGCTCCTGCAGCATTTCTCTGCTTCTAGCAGTGATTTCTGAGCTGCTGATGCTAGGCTGTCTGTTTTCCATGTTTGCAACAAGTGCAGCACGTATGCTGCACCCTGCTTGCTCTGTTTCCCTGTTAGAAGCTGTCAAGTGGAAGGAGTTGCTCTCTGCGAGAAGAGCAAGGCCCGGTGCTCGCGTCTGTGTGCTTCTTTTCAGCGCTTTGCTCTCTGTGCAGCATATGTGCGGTTTCAGCTCTTCTAGCCAGCCAATATGCTCCTGCAGCATTTCTCTGCTTCTAGCAGTGATTTCTGAGCTGCTGATGCTAGGCTGTCTGTTTTCCATGTTTGCAACAAGTGCAGCACGTATGCTGCACCCTGCTTGCTCTGTTTCCCTGTTAGAAGCTGTCAAGTGGAAGGAGTTGCTCTCTGCGAGAAGAGCAAGGCCCGGTGCTCGCGTCTGTGTGCTTCTTTTCAGCGCTTTGCTCTCTGTGCAGCATATGTGCGGTTTCAGCTCTTCTAGCCAGCCAATATGCTCCTGCAGCATTTCTCTGCTTCTAGCAGTGATTTCTGAGCTGCTGATGCTAGGCTGTCTGTTTTCCATGTTTGCAACAAGTGCAGCACGTATGCTGCACCCTGCTTGCTCTGTTTCCCTGTTAGAAGCTGTCAAGTGGAAGGAGTTGCTCTCTGCGAGAAGAGCAAGGCCCGGTGCTCGCGTCTGTGTGCTTCTTTTCAGCGCTTTGCTCTCTGTGCAGCATATGTGCGGTTTCAGCTCTTCTAGCCAGCCAATATGCTCCTGCAGCATTTCTCTGCTTCTAGCAGTGATTTCTGAGCTGCTGATGCTAGGCTGTCTGTTTTCCATGTTTGCAACAAGTGCAGCACGTATGCTGCACCCTGCTTGCTCTGTTTCCCTGTTAGAAGCTGTCAAGTGGAAGAGTTGCTCTCTGCGAGAAGAGCAAGGCCCGGTGCTCGCGTCTGTGTGCTTCTTTTCAGCGCTTTGCTCTCTGTGCAGCATATGTGCGGTTTCAGCTCTTCTAGCCAGCCAATATGCTCCTGCAGCATTTCTCTGCTTCTAGCAGTGATTTCTGAGCTGCTGATGCTAGGCTGTCTGTTTTCCATGTTTGCAACAAGTGCAGCACGTATGCTGCACCCTGCTTGCTCTGTTTCCCTGTTAGAAGCTGTCAAGTGGAAGGAGTTGCTCTCTGCGAGAAGAGCAAGGCACGGTGCTCGCGTCTGTGTGCTTCTTTTCAGCGCTTTGCTCTCTGTGCAGCATATGTGCGGTTTCAGCTCTTCTAGCCAGCCAATATGCTCCTGCAGCATTTCTCTGCTTCTAGCAGTGATTTCTGAGCTGCTGATGCTAGGCTGTCTGTTTTCCATGTTTGCAACAAGTGCAGCACGTATGCTGCACCCTGCTTGCTCTGTTTCCCTGTTAGAAGCTGTCAAGTGGAAGGAGTTGCTCTCTGCGAGAAGAGCAAGGCACGGTGCTCGCGTCTGTGTGCTTCTTTTCAGCGCTTTGCTCTCTGTGCAGCATATGTGCGGTTTCAGCTCTTCTAGCCAGCCAATATGCTCCTGCAGCATTCTCTGCTTCTAGCAGTGATTTCTGAGCTGCTGATGCTAGGCTGTCTGTTTTCCATGTTTGCAACAAGTGCAGCACGTATGCTGCACCCTGCTTGCTCTGTTTCCCTGTTAGAAGCTGTCAAGTGGAAGGAGTTGCTCTCTGCGAGAAGAGCAAGGCACGGTGCTCGCGTCTGTGTGCTTCTTTTCAGCGCTTTGCTCTCTGTGCAGCATATGTGCGGTTTCAGCTCTTCTAGCCAGCCAATATGCTCCTGCAGCATTTCTCTGCTTCTAGCAGTGATTTCTGAGCTGCTGATGCTAGGCTGTCTGTTTTCCATGTTTGCAACAAGTGCAGCACGTATGCTGCACCCTGCTTGCTCTGTTTCCCTGTTAGAAGCTGTCAAGTGGAAGGAGTTGCTCTCTGCGAGAAGAGCAAGGCACGGTGCTCGCGTCTGTGTGCTTCTTTTCAGCGCTTTGCTCTCTGTGCAGCATATGTGCGGTTTCAGCTCTTCTAGCCAGCCAATATGCTCCTGCAGCATTTCTCTGCTTCTAGCAGTGATTTCTGAGCTGCTGATGCTAGGCTGTCTGTTTTCCATGTTTGCAACAAGTGCAGCACGTATGCTGCACCCTGCTTGCTCTGTTTCCCTGTTAGAAGCTGTCAAGTGGAAGGAGTTGCTCTCTGCGAGAAGAGCAAGGCACGGTGCTCGCGTCTGTGTGCTTCTTTTCAGCGCTTTGCTCTCTGTGCAGCATATGTGCGGTTTCAGCTCTTCTAGCCAGCCAATATGCTCCTGCAGCATTTCTCTGCTTCTAGCAGTGATTTCTGAGCTGCTGATGCTAGGCTGTCTGTTTTCCATGTTTGCAACAAGTGCAGCACGTATGCTGCACCCTGCTTGCTCTGTTTCCCTGTTAGAAGCTGTCAAGTGGAAGGAGTTGCTCTCTGCGAGAAGAGCAAGGCACGGTGCTCGCGTCTGTGTGCTTCTTTTCAGCGCTTTGCTCTCTGTGCAGCATATGTGCGGTTTCAGCTCTTCTAGCCAGCCAATATGCTCCTGCAGCATTTCTCTGCTTCTAGCAGTGATTTCTGAGCTGCTGATGCTAGGCTGTCTGTTTTCCATGTTTGCAACAAGTGCAGCACGTATGCTGCACCCTGCTTGCTCTGTTTCCCTGTTAGAAGCTGTCAAGTGGAAGGAGTTGCTCTCTGCGAGAAGAGCAAGGCACGGTGCTCGCGTCTGTGTGCTTCTTTTCAGCGCTTTGCTCTCTGTGCAGCATATGTGCGGTTTCAGCTCTTCTAGCCAGCCAATATGCTCCTGCAGCATTTCTCTGCTTCTAGCAGTGATTTCTGAGCTGCTGATGCTAGGCTGTCTGTTTTCCATGTTTGCAACAAGTGCAGCACGTATGCTGCACCCTGCTTGCTCTGTTTCCCTGTTAGAAGCTGTCAAGTGGAAGGAGTTGCTCTCTGCGAGAAGAGCAAGGCACGGTGCTCGCGTCTGTGTGCTTCTTTTCAGCGCTTTGCTCTCTGTGCAGCATATGTGCGGTTTCAGCTCTTCTAGCCAGCCAATATGCTCCTGCAGCATTTCTCTGCTTCTAGCAGTGATTTCTGAGCTGCTGATGCTAGGCTGTCTGTTTTCCATGTTTGCAACAAGTGCAGCACGTATGCTGCACCCTGCTTGCTCTGTTTCCCTGTTAGAAGCTGTCAAGTGGAAGGAGTTGCTCTCTGCGAGAAGAGCAAGGCACGGTGCTCGCGTCTGTGTGCTTCTTTTCAGCGCTTTGCTCTCTGTGCAGCATATGTGCGGTTTCAGCTCTTCTAGCCAGCCAATATGCTCCTGCAGCATTTCTCTGCTTCTAGCAGTGATTTCTGAGCTGCTGATGCTAGGCTGTCTGTTTTCCATGTTTGCAACAAGTGCAGCACGTATGCTGCACCCTGCTTGCTCTGTTTCCCTGTTAGAAGCTGTCAAGTGGAAGGAGTTGCTCTCTGCGAGAAGAGCAAGGCCCGGTGCTCGCGTCTGTGTGCTTCTTTTCAGCGCTTTGCTCTCTGTGCAGCATATGTGCGGTTTCAGCTCTTCTAGCCAGCCAATATGCTCCTGCAGCATTTCTCTGCTTCTAGCAGTGATTTCTGAGCTGCTGATGCTAGGCTGTCTGTTTTCCATGTTTGCAACAAGTGCAGCACGTATGCTGCACCCTGCTTGCTCTGTTTCCCTGTTAGAAGCTGTCAAGTGGAAGGAGTTGCTCTCTGCGAGAAGAGCAAGGCCCGGTGCTCGCGTCTGTGTGCTTCTTTTCAGCGCTTTGCTCTCTGTGCAGCATATGTGCGGTTTCAGCTCTTCTAGCCAGCCAATATGCTCCTGCAGCATTTCTCTGCTTCTAGCAGTGATTTCTGAGCTGCTGATGCTAGGCTGTCTGTTTTCCATGTTTGCAACAAGTGCAGCACGTATGCTGCACCCTGCTTGCTCTGTTTCCCTGTTAGAAGCTGTCAAGTGGAAGGAGTTGCTCTCTGCGAGAAGAGCAAGGCCGGTGCTCGCGTCTGTGTGCTTCTTTTCAGCGCTTTGCTCTCTGTGCAGCATATGTGCGGTTTCAGCTCTTCTAGCCAGCCAATATGCTCCTGCAGCATTTCTCTGCTTCTAGCAGTGATTTCTGAGCTGCTGATGCTAGGCTGTCTGTTTTCCATGTTTGCAACAAGTGCAGCACGTATGCTGCACCCTGCTTGCTCTGTTTCCCTGTTAGAAGCTGTCAAGTGGAAGGAGTTGCTCTCTGCGAGAAGAGCAAGGCCCGGTGCTCGCGTCTGTGTGCTTCTTTTCAGCGCTTTGCTCTCTGTGCAGCATATGTGCGGTTTCAGCTCTTCTAGCCAGCCAATATGCTCCTGCAGCATTTCTCTGCTTCTAGCAGTGATTTCTGAGCTGCTGATGCTAGGCTGTCTGTTTTCCATGTTTGCAACAAGTGCAGCACGTATGCTGCACCCTGCTTGCTCTGTTTCCCTGTTAGAAGCTGTCAAGTGGAAGGAGTTGCTCTCTGCGAGAAGAGCAAGGCCCGGTGCTCGCGTCTGTGTGCTTCTTTTCAGCGCTTTGCTCTCTGTGCAGCATATGTGCGGTTTCAGCTCTTCTAGCCAGCCAATATGCTCCTGCAGCATTTCTCTGCTTCTAGCAGTGATTTCTGAGCTGCTGATGCTAGGCTGTCTGTTTTCCATGTTTGCAACAAGTGCAGCACGTATGCTGCACCCTGCTTGCTCTGTTTCCCTGTTAGAAGCTGTCAAGTGGAAGGAGTTGCTCTCTGCGAGAAGAGCAAGGCCCGGTGCTCGCGTCTGTGTGCTTCTTTTCAGCGCTTTGCTCTCTGTGCAGCATATGTGCGGTTTCAGCTCTTCTAGCCAGCCAATATGCTCCTGCAGCATTTCTCTGCTTCTAGCAGTGATTTCTGAGCTGCTGATGCTAGGCTGTCTGTTTTCCATGTTTGCAACAAGTGCAGCACGTATGCTGCACCCTGCTTGCTCTGTTTCCCTGTTAGAAGCTGTCAAGTGGAAGGAGTTGCTCTCTGCGAGAAGAGCAAGGCCCGGTGCTCGCGTCTGTGTGCTTCTTTTCAGCGCTTTGCTCTCTGTGCAGCATATGTGCGGTTTCAGCTCTTCTAGCCAGCCAATATGCTCCTGCAGCATTTCTCTGCTTCTAGCAGTGATTTCTGAGCTGCTGATGCTAGGCTGTCTGTTTTCCATGTTTGCAACAAGTGCAGCACGTATGCTGCACCCTGCTTGCTCTGTTTCCCTGTTAGAAGCTGTCAAGTGGAAGGAGTTGCTCTCTGCGAGAAGAGCAAGGCCCGGTGCTCGCGTCTGTGTGCTTCTTTTCAGCGCTTTGCTCTCTGTGCAGCATATGTGCGGTTTCAGCTCTTCTAGCCAGCCAATATGCTCCTGCAGCATTTCTCTGCTTCTAGCAGTGATTTCTGAGCTGCTGATGCTAGGCTGTCTGTTTTCCATGTTTGCAACAAGTGCAGCACGTATGCTGCACCCTGCTTGCTCTGTTTCCCTGTTAGAAGCTGTCAAGTGGAAGGAGTTGCTCTCTGCGAGAAGAGCAAGGCCCGGTGCTCGCGTCTGTGTGCTTCTTTTCAGCGCTTTGCTCTCTGTGCAGCATATGTGCGGTTTCAGCTCTTCTAGCCAGCCAATATGCTCCTGCAGCATTTCTCTGCTTCTAGCAGTGATTTCTGAGCTGCTGATGCTAGGCTGTCTGTTTTCCATGTTTGCAACAAGTGCAGCACGTATGCTGCACCCTGCTTGCTCTGTTTCCCTGTTAGAAGCTGTCAAGTGGAAGGAGTTGCTCTCTGCGAGAAGAGCAAGGCCCGGTGCTCGCGTCTGTGTGCTTCTTTTCAGCGCTTTGCTCTCTGTGCAGCATATGTGCGGTTTCAGCTCTTCTAGCCAGCCAATATGCTCCTGCAGCATTTCTCTGCTTCTAGCAGTGATTTCTGAGCTGCTGATGCTAGGCTGTCTGTTTTCCATGTTTGCAACAAGTGCAGCACGTATGCTGCACCCTGCTTGCTCTGTTTCCCTGTTAGAAGCTGTCAAGTGGAAGGAGTTGCTCTCTGCGAGAAGAGCAAGGCCCGGTGCTCGCGTCTGTGTGCTTCTTTTCAGCGCTTTGCTCTCTGTGCAGCATATGTGCGGTTTCAGCTCTTCTAGCCAGCCAATATGCTCCTGCAGCATTTCTCTGCTTCTAGCAGTGATTTCTGAGCTGCTGATGCTAGGCTGTCTGTTTTCCATGTTTGCAACAAGTGCAGCACGTATGCTGCACCCTGCTTGCTCTGTTTCCCTGTTAGAAGCTGTCAAGTGGAAGGAGTTGCTCTCTGCGAGAAGAGCAAGGCCCGGTGCTCGCGTCTGTTGCTTCTTTTCAGCGCTTTGCTCTCTGTGCAGCATATGTGCGGTTTCAGCTCTTCTAGCCAGCCAATATGCTCCTGCAGCATTTCTCTGCTTCTAGCAGTGATTTCTGAGCTGCTGATGCTAGGCTGTCTGTTTTCCATGTTTGCAACAAGTGCAGCACGTATGCTGCACCCTGCTTGCTCTGTTTCCCTGTTAGAAGCTGTCAAGTGGAAGGAGTTGCTCTCTGCGAGAAGAGCAAGGCCCGGTGCTCGCGTCTGTGTGCTTCTTTTCAGCGCTTTGCTCTCTGTGCAGCATATGTGCGGTTTCAGCTCTTCTAGCCAGCCAATATGCTCCTGCAGCATTTCTCTGCTTCTAGCAGTGATTTCTGAGCTGCTGATGCTAGGCTGTCTGTTTTCCATGTTTGCAACAAGTGCAGCACGTATGCTGCACCCTGCTTGCTCTGTTTCCCTGTTAGAAGCTGTCAAGTGGAAGGAGTTGCTCTCTGCGAGAAGAGCAAGGCCCGGTGCTCGCGTCTGTGTGCTTCTTTTCAGCGCTTTGCTCTCTGTGCAGCATATGTGCGGTTTCAGCTCTTCTAGCCAGCCAATATGCTCCTGCAGCATTTCTCTGCTTCTAGCAGTGATTTCTGAGCTGCTGATGCTAGGCTGTCTGTTTTCCATGTTTGCAACAAGTGCAGCACGTATGCTGCACCCTGCTTGCTCTGTTTCCCTGTTAGAAGCTGTCAAGTGGAAGGAGTTGCTCTCTGCGAGAAGAGCAAGGCCCGGTGCTCGCGTCTGTGTGCTTCTTTTCAGCGCTTTGCTCTCTGTGCAGCATATGTGCGGTTTCAGCTCTTCTAGCCAGCCAATATGCTCCTGCAGCATTTCTCTGCTTCTAGCAGTGATTTCTGAGCTGCTGATGCTAGGCTGTCTGTTTTCCATGTTTGCAACAAGTGCAGCACGTATGCTGCACCCTGCTTGCTCTGTTTCCCTGTTAGAAGCTGTCAAGTGGAAGGAGTTGCTCTCTGCGAGAAGAGCAAGGCCCGGTGCTCGCGTCTGTGTGCTTCTTTTCAGCGCTTTGCTCTCTGTGCAGCATATGTGCGGTTTCAGCTCTTCTAGCCAGCCAATATGCTCCTGCAGCATTTCTCTGCTTCTAGCAGTGATTTCTGAGCTGCTGATGCTAGGCTGTCTGTTTTCCATGTTTGCAACAAGTGCAGCACGTATGCTGCACCCTGCTTGCTCTGTTTCCCTGTTAGAAGCTGTCAAGTGGAAGGAGTTGCTCTCTGCGAGAAGAGCAAGGCCCGGTGCTCGCGTCTGTGTGCTTCTTTTCAGCGCTTTGCTCTCTGTGCAGCATATGTGCGGTTTCAGCTCTTCTAGCCAGCCAATATGCTCCTGCAGCATTTCTCTGCTTCTAGCAGTGATTTCTGAGCTGCTGATGCTAGGCTGTCTGTTTTCCATGTTTGCAACAAGTGCAGCACGTATGCTGCACCCTGCTTGCTCTGTTTCCCTGTTAGAAGCTGTCAAGTGGAAGGAGTTGCTCTCTGCGAGAAGAGCAAGGCCCGGTGCTCGCGTCTGTGTGCTTCTTTTCAGCGCTTTGCTCTCTGTGCAGCATATGTGCGGTTTCAGCTCTTCTAGCCAGCCAATATGCTCCTGCAGCATTTCTCTGCTTCTAGCAGTGATTTCTGAGCTGCTGATGCTAGGCTGTCTGTTTTCCATGTTTGCAACAAGTGCAGCACGTATGCTGCACCCTGCTTGCTCTGTTTCCCTGTTAGAAGCTGTCAAGTGGAAGGAGTTGCTCTCTGCGAGAAGAGCAAGGCCCGGTGCTCGCGTCTGTGTGCTTCTTTTCAGCGCTTTGCTCTCTGTGCAGCATATGTGCGGTTTCAGCTCTTCTAGCCAGCCAATATGCTCCTGCAGCATTTCTCTGCTTCTAGCAGTGATTTCTGAGCTGCTGATGCTAGGCTGTCTGTTTTCCATGTTTGCAACAAGTGCAGCACGTATGCTGCACCCTGCTTGCTCTGTTTCCCTGTTAGAAGCTGTCAAGTGGAAGGAGTTGCTCTCTGCGAGAAGAGCAAGGCCCGGTGCTCGCGTCTGTGTGCTTCTTTTCAGCGCTTTGCTCTCTGTGCAGCATATGTGCGGTTTCAGCTCTTCTAGCCAGCCAATATGCTCCTGCAGCATTTCTCTGCTTCTAGCAGTGATTTCTGAGCTGCTGATGCTAGGCTGTCTGTTTTCCATGTTTGCAACAAGTGCAGCACGTATGCTGCACCCTGCTTGCTCTGTTTCCCTGTTAGAAGCTGTCAAGTGGAAGGAGTTGCTCTCTGCGAGAAGAGCAAGGCCCGGTGCTCGCGTCTGTGTGCTTCTTTTCAGCGCTTTGCTCTCTGTGCAGCATATGTGCGGTTTCAGCTCTTCTAGCCAGCCAATATGCTCCTGCAGCATTTCTCTGCTTCTAGCAGTGATTTCTGAGCTGCTGATGCTAGGCTGTCTGTTTTCCATGTTTGCAACAAGTGCAGCACGTATGCTGCACCCTGCTTGCTCTGTTTCCCTGTTAGAAGCTGTCAAGTGGAAGGAGTTGCTCTCTGCGAGAAGAGCAAGGCCCGGTGCTCGCGTCTGTGTGCTTCTTTTCAGCGCTTTGCTCTCTGTGCAGCATATGTGCGGTTTCAGCTCTTCTAGCCAGCCAATATGCTCCTGCAGCATTTCTCTGCTTCTAGCAGTGATTTCTGAGCTGCTGATGCTAGGCTGTCTGTTTTCCATGTTTGCAACAAGTGCAGCACGTATGCTGCACCCTGCTTGCTCTGTTTCCCTGTTAGAAGCTGTCAAGTGGAAGGAGTTGCTCTCTGCGAGAAGAGCAAGGCCCGGTGCTCGCGTCTGTGTGCTTCTTTTCAGCGCTTTGCTCTCTGTGCAGCATATGTGCGGTTTCAGCTCTTCTAGCCAGCCAATATGCTCCTGCAGCATTTCTCTGCTTCTAGCAGTGATTTCTGAGCTGCTGATGCTAGGCTGTCTGTTTTCCATGTTTGCAACAAGTGCAGCACGTATGCTGCACCCTGCTTGCTCTGTTTCCCTGTTAGAAGCTGTCAAGTGGAAGGAGTTGCTCTCTGCGAGAAGAGCAAGGCCCGGTGCTCGCGTCTGTGTGCTTCTTTTCAGCGCTTTGCTCTCTGTGCAGCATATGTGCGGTTTCAGCTCTTCTAGCCAGCCAATATGCTCCTGCAGCATTTCTCTGCTTCTAGCAGTGATTTCTGAGCTGCTGATGCTAGGCTGTCTGTTTTCCATGTTTGCAACAAGTGCAGCACGTATGCTGCACCCTGCTTGCTCTGTTTCCCTGTTAGAAGCTGTCAAGTGGAAGGAGTTGCTCTCTGCGAGAAGAGCAAGGCCCGGTGCTCGCGTCTGTGTGCTTCTTTTCAGCGCTTTGCTCTCTGTGCAGCATATGTGCGGTTTCAGCTCTTCTAGCCAGCCAATATGCTCCTGCAGCATTTCTCTGCTTCTAGCAGTGATTTCTGAGCTGCTGATGCTAGGCTGTCTGTTTTCCATGTTTGCAACAAGTGCAGCACGTATGCTGCACCCTGCTTGCTCTGTTTCCCTGTTAGAAGCTGTCAAGTGGAAGGAGTTGCTCTCTGCGAGAAGAGCAAGGCCCGGTGCTCGCGTCTGTGTGCTTCTTTTCAGCGCTTTGCTCTCTGTGCAGCATATGTGCGGTTTCAGCTCTTCTAGCCAGCCAATATGCTCCTGCAGCATTTCTCTGCTTCTAGCAGTGATTTCTGAGCTGCTGATGCTAGGCTGTCTGTTTTCCATGTTTGCAACAAGTGCAGCACGTATGCTGCACCCTGCTTGCTCTGTTTCCCTGTTAGAAGCTGTCAAGTGGAAGGAGTTGCTCTCTGCGAGAAGAGCAAGGCCCGGTGCTCGCGTCTGTGTGCTTCTTTTCAGCGCTTTGCTCTCTGTGCAGCATATGTGCGGTTTCAGCTCTTCTAGCCAGCCAATATGCTCCTGCAGCATTTCTCTGCTTCTAGCAGTGATTTCTGAGCTGCTGATGCTAGGCTGTCTGTTTTCCATGTTTGCAACAAGTGCAGCACGTATGCTGCACCCTGCTTGCTCTGTTTCCCTGTTAGAAGCTGTCAAGTGGAAGGAGTTGCTCTCTGCGAGAAGAGCAAGGCCCGGTGCTCGCGTCTGTGTGCTTCTTTTCAGCGCTTTGCTCTCTGTGCAGCATATGTGCGGTTTCAGCTCTTCTAGCCAGCCAATATGCTCCTGCAGCATTTCTCTGCTTCTAGCAGTGATTTCTGAGCTGCTGATGCTAGGCTGTCTGTTTTCCATGTTTGCAACAAGTGCAGCACGTATGCTGCACCCTGCTTGCTCTGTTTCCCTGTTAGAAGCTGTCAAGTGGAAGGAGTTGCTCTCTGCGAGAAGAGCAAGGCCCGGTGCTCGCGTCTGTGTGCTTCTTTTCAGCGCTTTGCTCTCTGTGCAGCATATGTGCGGTTTCAGCTCTTCTAGCCAGCCAATATGCTCCTGCAGCATTTCTCTGCTTCTAGCAGTGATTTCTGAGCTGCTGATGCTAGGCTGTCTGTTTTCCATGTTTGCAACAAGTGCAGCACGTATGCTGCACCCTGCTTGCTCTGTTTCCCTGTTAGAAGCTGTCAAGTGGAAGGAGTTGCTCTCTGCGAGAAGAGCAAGGCCCGGTGCTCGCGTCTGTGTGCTTCTTTTCAGCGCTTTGCTCTCTGTGCAGCATATGTGCGGTTTCAGCTCTTCTAGCCAGCCAATATGCTCCTGCAGCATTTCTCTGCTTCTAGCAGTGATTTCTGAGCTGCTGATGCTAGGCTGTCTGTTTTCCATGTTTGCAACAAGTGCAGCACGTATGCTGCACCCTGCTTGCTCTGTTTCCCTGTTAGAAGCTGTCAAGTGGAAGGAGTTGCTCTCTGCGAGAAGAGCAAGGCCCGGTGCTCGCGTCTGTGTGCTTCTTTTCAGCGCTTTGCTCTCTGTGCAGCATATGTGCGGTTTCAGCTCTTCTAGCCAGCCAATATGCTCCTGCAGCATTTCTCTGCTTCTAGCAGTGATTTCTGAGCTGCTGATGCTAGGCTGTCTGTTTTCCATGTTTGCAACAAGTGCAGCACGTATGCTGCACCCTGCTTGCTCTGTTTCCCTGTTAGAAGCTGTCAAGTGGAAGGAGTTGCTCTCTGCGAGAAGAGCAAGGCCCGGTGCTCGCGTCTGTGTGCTTCTTTTCAGCGCTTTGCTCTCTGTGCAGCATATGTGCGGTTTCAGCTCTTCTAGCCAGCCAATATGCTCCTGCAGCATTTCTCTGCTTCTAGCAGTGATTTCTGAGCTGCTGATGCTAGGCTGTCTGTTTTCCATGTTTGCAACAAGTGCAGCACGTATGCTGCACCCTGCTTGCTCTGTTTCCCTGTTAGAAGCTGTCAAGTGGAAGGAGTTGCTCTCTGCGAGAAGAGCAAGGCCCGGTGCTCGCGTCTGTGTGCTTCTTTTCAGCGCTTTGCTCTCTGTGCAGCATATGTGCGGTTTCAGCTCTTCTAGCCAGCCAATATGCTCCTGCAGCATTTCTCTGCTTCTAGCAGTGATTTCTGAGCTGCTGATGCTAGGCTGTCTGTTTTCCATGTTTGCAACAAGTGCAGCACGTATGCTGCACCCTGCTTGCTCTGTTTCCCTGTTAGAAGCTGTCAAGTGGAAGGAGTTGCTCTCTGCGAGAAGAGCAAGGCCCGGTGCTCGCGTCTGTGTGCTTCTTTTCAGCGCTTTGCTCTCTGTGCAGCATATGTGCGGTTTCAGCTCTTCTAGCCAGCCAATATGCTCCTGCAGCATTTCTCTGCTTCTAGCAGTGATTTCTGAGCTGCTGATGCTAGGCTGTCTGTTTTCCATGTTTGCAACAAGTGCAGCACGTATGCTGCACCCTGCTTGCTCTGTTTCCCTGTTAGAAGCTGTCAAGTGGAAGGAGTTGCTCTCTGCGAGAAGAGCAAGGCCCGGTGCTCGCGTCTGTGTGCTTCTTTTCAGCGCTTTGCTCTCTGTGCAGCATATGTGCGGTTTCAGCTCTTCTAGCCAGCCAATATGCTCCTGCAGCATTTCTCTGCTTCTAGCAGTGATTTCTGAGCTGCTGATGCTAGGCTGTCTGTTTTCCATGTTTGCAACAAGTGCAGCACGTATGCTGCACCCTGCTTGCTCTGTTTCCCTGTTAGAAGCTGTCAAGTGGAAGGAGTTGCTCTCTGCGAGAAGAGCAAGGCCCGGTGCTCGCGTCTGTGTGCTTCTTTTCAGCGCTTTGCTCTCTGTGCAGCATATGTGCGGTTTCAGCTCTTCTAGCCAGCCAATATGCTCCTGCAGCATTTCTCTGCTTCTAGCAGTGATTTCTGAGCTGCTGATGCTAGGCTGTCTGTTTTCCATGTTTGCAACAAGTGCAGCACGTATGCTGCACCCTGCTTGCTCTGTTTCCCTGTTAGAAGCTGTCAAGTGGAAGGAGTTGCTCTCTGCGAGAAGAGCAAGGCCCGGTGCTCGCGTCTGTGTGCTTCTTTTCAGCGCTTTGCTCTCTGTGCAGCATATGTGCGGTTTCAGCTCTTCTAGCCAGCCAATATGCTCCTGCAGCATTTCTCTGCTTCTAGCAGTGATTTCTGAGCTGCTGATGCTAGGCTGTCTGTTTTCCATGTTTGCAACAAGTGCAGCACGTATGCTGCACCCTGCTTGCTCTGTTTCCCTGTTAGAAGCTGTCAAGTGGAAGGAGTTGCTCTCTGCGAGAAGAGCAAGGCCCGGTGCTCGCGTCTGTGTGCTTCTTTTCAGCGCTTTGCTCTCTGTGCAGCATATGTGCGGTTTCAGCTCTTCTAGCCAGCCAATATGCTCCTGCAGCATTTCTCTGCTTCTAGCAGTGATTTCTGAGCTGCTGATGCTAGGCTGTCTGTTTTCCATGTTTGCAACAAGTGCAGCACGTATGCTGCACCCTGCTTGCTCTGTTTCCCTGTTAGAAGCTGTCAAGTGGAAGGAGTTGCTCTCTGCGAGAAGAGCAAGGCCCGGTGCTCGCGTCTGTGTGCTTCTTTTCAGCGCTTTGCTCTCTGTGCAGCATATGTGCGGTTTCAGCTCTTCTAGCCAGCCAATATGCTCCTGCAGCATTTCTCTGCTTCTAGCAGTGATTTCTGAGCTGCTGATGCTAGGCTGTCTGTTTTCCATGTTTGCAACAAGTGCAGCACGTATGCTGCACCCTGCTTGCTCTGTTTCCCTGTTAGAAGCTGTCAAGTGGAAGGAGTTGCTCTCTGCGAGAAGAGCAAGGCCCGGTGCTCGCGTCTGTGTGCTTCTTTTCAGCGCTTTGCTCTCTGTGCAGCATATGTGCGGTTTCAGCTCTTCTAGCCAGCCAATATGCTCCTGCAGCATTTCTCTGCTTCTAGCAGTGATTTCTGAGCTGCTGATGCTAGGCTGTCTGTTTTCCATGTTTGCAACAAGTGCAGCACGTATGCTGCACCCTGCTTGCTCTGTTTCCCTGTTAGAAGCTGTCAAGTGGAAGGAGTTGCTCTCTGCGAGAAGAGCAAGGCCCGGTGCTCGCGTCTGTGTGCTTCTTTTCAGCGCTTTGCTCTCTGTGCAGCATATGTGCGGTTTCAGCTCTTCTAGCCAGCCAATATGCTCCTGCAGCATTTCTCTGCTTCTAGCAGTGATTTCTGAGCTGCTGATGCTAGGCTGTCTGTTTTCCATGTTTGCAACAAGTGCAGCACGTATGCTGCACCCTGCTTGCTCTGTTTCCCTGTTAGAAGCTGTCAAGTGGAAGGAGTTGCTCTCTGCGAGAAGAGCAAGGCCCGGTGCTCGCGTCTGTGTGCTTCTTTTCAGCGCTTTGCTCTCTGTGCAGCATATGTGCGGTTTCAGCTCTTCTAGCCAGCCAATATGCTCCTGCAGCATTTCTCTGCTTCTAGCAGTGATTTCTGAGCTGCTGATGCTAGGCTGTCTGTTTTCCATGTTTGCAACAAGTGCAGCACGTATGCTGCACCCTGCTTGCTCTGTTTCCCTGTTAGAAGCTGTCAAGTGGAAGGAGTTGCTCTCTGCGAGAAGAGCAAGGCCCGGTGCTCGCGTCTGTGTGCTTCTTTTCAGCGCTTTGCTCTCTGTGCAGCATATGTGCGGTTTCAGCTCTTCTAGCCAGCCAATATGCTCCTGCAGCATTTCTCTGCTTCTAGCAGTGATTTCTGAGCTGCTGATGCTAGGCTGTCTGTTTTCCATGTTTGCAACAAGTGCAGCACGTATGCTGCACCCTGCTTGCTCTGTTTCCCTGTTAGAAGCTGTCAAGTGGAAGGAGTTGCTCTCTGCGAGAAGAGCAAGGCCCGGTGCTCGCGTCTGTGTGCTTCTTTTCAGCGCTTTGCTCTCTGTGCAGCATATGTGCGGTTTCAGCTCTTCTAGCCAGCCAATATGCTCCTGCAGCATTTCTCTGCTTCTAGCAGTGATTTCTGAGCTGCTGATGCTAGGCTGTCTGTTTTCCATGTTTGCAACAAGTGCAGCACGTATGCTGCACCCTGCTTGCTCTGTTTCCCTGTTAGAAGCTGTCAAGTGGAAGGAGTTGCTCTCTGCGAGAAGAGCAAGGCCCGGTGCTCGCGTCTGTGTGCTTCTTTTCAGCGCTTTGCTCTCTGTGCAGCATATGTGCGGTTTCAGCTCTTCTAGCCAGCCAATATGCTCCTGCAGCATTTCTCTGCTTCTAGCAGTGATTTCTGAGCTGCTGATGCTAGGCTGTCTGTTTTCCATGTTTGCAACAAGTGCAGCACGTATGCTGCACCCTGCTTGCTCTGTTTCCCTGTTAGAAGCTGTCAAGTGGAAGGAGTTGCTCTCTGCGAGAAGAGCAAGGCCCGGTGCTCGCGTCTGTGTGCTTCTTTTCAGCGCTTTGCTCTCTGTGCAGCATATGTGCGGTTTCAGCTCTTCTAGCCAGCCAATATGCTCCTGCAGCATTTCTCTGCTTCTAGCAGTGATTTCTGAGCTGCTGATGCTAGGCTGTCTGTTTTCCATGTTTGCAACAAGTGCAGCACGTATGCTGCACCCTGCTTGCTCTGTTTCCCTGTTAGAAGCTGTCAAGTGGAAGGAGTTGCTCTCTGCGAGAAGAGCAAGGCCCGGTGCTCGCGTCTGTGTGCTTCTTTTCAGCGCTTTGCTCTCTGTGCAGCATATGTGCGGTTTCAGCTCTTCTAGCCAGCCAATATGCTCCTGCAGCATTTCTCTGCTTCTAGCAGTGATTTCTGAGCTGCTGATGCTAGGCTGTCTGTTTTCCATGTTTGCAACAAGTGCAGCACGTATGCTGCACCCTGCTTGCTCTGTTTCCCTGTTAGAAGCTGTCAAGTGGAAGGAGTTGCTCTCTGCGAGAAGAGCAAGGCCCGGTGCTCGCGTCTGTGTGCTTCTTTTCAGCGCTTTGCTCTCTGTGCAGCATATGTGCGGTTTCAGCTCTTCTAGCCAGCCAATATGCTCCTGCAGCATTTCTCTGCTTCTAGCAGTGATTTCTGAGCTGCTGATGCTAGGCTGTCTGTTTTCCATGTTTGCAACAAGTGCAGCACGTATGCTGCACCCTGCTTGCTCTGTTTCCCTGTTAGAAGCTGTCAAGTGGAAGGAGTTGCTCTCTGCGAGAAGAGCAAGGCCCGGTGCTCGCGTCTGTGTGCTTCTTTTCAGCGCTTTGCTCTCTGTGCAGCATATGTGCGGTTTCAGCTCTTCTAGCCAGCCAATATGCTCCTGCAGCATTTCTCTGCTTCTAGCAGTGATTTCTGAGCTGCTGATGCTAGGCTGTCTGTTTTCCATGTTTGCAACAAGTGCAGCACGTATGCTGCACCCTGCTTGCTCTGTTTCCCTGTTAGAAGCTGTCAAGTGGAAGGAGTTGCTCTCTGCGAGAAGAGCAAGGCCCGGTGCTCGCGTCTGTGTGCTTCTTTTCAGCGCTTTGCTCTCTGTGCAGCATATGTGCGGTTTCAGCTCTTCTAGCCAGCCAATATGCTCCTGCAGCATTTCTCTGCTTCTAGCAGTGATTTCTGAGCTGCTGATGCTAGGCTGTCTGTTTTCCATGTTTGCAACAAGTGCAGCACGTATGCTGCACCCTGCTTGCTCTGTTTCCCTGTTAGAAGCTGTCAAGTGGAAGGAGTTGCTCTCTGCGAGAAGAGCAAGGCCCGGTGCTCGCGTCTGTGTGCTTCTTTTCAGCGCTTTGCTCTCTGTGCAGCATATGTGCGGTTTCAGCTCTTCTAGCCAGCCAATATGCTCCTGCAGCATTTCTCTGCTTCTAGCAGTGATTTCTGAGCTGCTGATGCTAGGCTGTCTGTTTTCCATGTTTGCAACAAGTGCAGCACGTATGCTGCACCCTGCTTGCTCTGTTTCCCTGTTAGAAGCTGTCAAGTGGAAGGAGTTGCTCTCTGCGAGAAGAGCAAGGCCCGGTGCTCGCGTCTGTGTGCTTCTTTTCAGCGCTTTGCTCTCTGTGCAGCATATGTGCGGTTTCAGCTCTTCTAGCCAGCCAATATGCTCCTGCAGCATTTCTCTGCTTCTAGCAGTGATTTCTGAGCTGCTGATGCTAGGCTGTCTGTTTTCCATGTTTGCAACAAGTGCAGCACGTATGCTGCACCCTGCTTGCTCTGTTTCCCTGTTAGAAGCTGTCAAGTGGAAGGAGTTGCTCTCTGCGAGAAGAGCAAGGCCCGGTGCTCGCGTCTGTGTGCTTCTTTTCAGCGCTTTGCTCTCTGTGCAGCATATGTGCGGTTTCAGCTCTTCTAGCCAGCCAATATGCTCCTGCAGCATTTCTCTGCTTCTAGCAGTGATTTCTGAGCTGCTGATGCTAGGCTGTCTGTTTTCCATGTTTGCAACAAGTGCAGCACGTATGCTGCACCCTGCTTGCTCTGTTTCCCTGTTAGAAGCTGTCAAGTGGAAGGAGTTGCTCTCTGCGAGAAGAGCAAGGCCCGGTGCTCGCGTCTGTGTGCTTCTTTTCAGCGCTTTGCTCTCTGTGCAGCATATGTGCGGTTCAGCTCTTCTAGCCAGCCAATATGCTCCTGCAGCATTTCTCTGCTTCTAGCAGTGATTTCTGAGCTGCTGATGCTAGGCTGTCTGTTTTCCATGTTTGCAACAAGTGCAGCACGTATGCTGCACCCTGCTTGCTCTGTTTCCCTGTTAGAAGCTGTCAAGTGGAAGGAGTTGCTCTCTGCGAGAAGAGCAAGGCCCGGTGCTCGCGTCTGTGTGCTTCTTTTCAGCGCTTTGCTCTCTGTGCAGCATATGTGCGGTTTCAGCTCTTCTAGCCAGCCAATATGCTCCTGCAGCATTTCTCTGCTTCTAGCAGTGATTTCTGAGCTGCTGATGCTAGGCTGTCTGTTTTCCATGTTTGCAACAAGTGCAGCACGTATGCTGCACCCTGCTTGCTCTGTTTCCCTGTTAGAAGCTGTCAAGTGGAAGGAGTTGCTCTCTGCGAGAAGAGCAAGGCCCGGTGCTCGCGTCTGTGTGCTTCTTTTCAGCGCTTTGCTCTCTGTGCAGCATATGTGCGGTTTCAGCTCTTCTAGCCAGCCAATATGCTCCTGCAGCATTTCTCTGCTTCTAGCAGTGATTTCTGAGCTGCTGATGCTAGGCTGTCTGTTTTCCATGTTTGCAACAAGTGCAGCACGTATGCTGCACCCTGCTTGCTCTGTTTCCCTGTTAGAAGCTGTCAAGTGGAAGGAGTTGCTCTCTGCGAGAAGAGCAAGGCCCGGTGCTCGCGTCTGTGTGCTTCTTTTCAGCGCTTTGCTCTCTGTGCAGCATATGTGCGGTTTCAGCTCTTCTAGCCAGCCAATATGCTCCTGCAGCATTTCTCTGCTTCTAGCAGTGATTTCTGAGCTGCTGATGCTAGGCTGTCTGTTTTCCATGTTTGCAACAAGTGCAGCACGTATGCTGCACCCTGCTTGCTCTGTTTCCCTGTTAGAAGCTGTCAAGTGGAAGGAGTTGCTCTCTGCGAGAAGAGCAAGGCCCGGTGCTCGCGTCTGTGTGCTTCTTTTCAGCGCTTTGCTCTCTGTGCAGCATATGTGCGGTTTCAGCTCTTCTAGCCAGCCAATATGCTCCTGCAGCATTTCTCTGCTTCTAGCAGTGATTTCTGAGCTGCTGATGCTAGGCTGTCTGTTTTCCATGTTTGCAACAAGTGCAGCACGTATGCTGCACCCTGCTTGCTCTGTTTCCCTGTTAGAAGCTGTCAAGTGGAAGGAGTTGCTCTCTGCGAGAAGAGCAAGGCCCGGTGCTCGCGTCTGTGTGCTTCTTTTCAGCGCTTTGCTCTCTGTGCAGCATATGTGCGGTTTCAGCTCTTCTAGCCAGCCAATATGCTCCTGCAGCATTTCTCTGCTTCTAGCAGTGATTTCTGAGCTGCTGATGCTAGGCTGTCTGTTTTCCATGTTTGCAACAAGTGCAGCACGTATGCTGCACCCTGCTTGCTCTGTTTCCCTGTTAGAAGCTGTCAAGTGGAAGGAGTTGCTCTCTGCGAGAAGAGCAAGGCCCGGTGCTCGCGTCTGTGTGCTTCTTTTCAGCGCTTTGCTCTCTGTGCAGCATATGTGCGGTTTCAGCTCTTCTAGCCAGCCAATATGCTCCTGCAGCATTTCTCTGCTTCTAGCAGTGATTTCTGAGCTGCTGATGCTAGGCTGTCTGTTTTCCATGTTTGCAACAAGTGCAGCACGTATGCTGCACCCTGCTTGCTCTGTTTCCCTGTTAGAAGCTGTCAAGTGGAAGGAGTTGCTCTCTGCGAGAAGAGCAAGGCCCGGTGCTCGCGTCTGTGTGCTTCTTTTCAGCGCTTTGCTCTCTGTGCAGCATATGTGCGGTTTCAGCTCTTCTAGCCAGCCAATATGCTCCTGCAGCATTTCTCTGCTTCTAGCAGTGATTTCTGAGCTGCTGATGCTAGGCTGTCTGTTTTCCATGTTTGCAACAAGTGCAGCACGTATGCTGCACCCTGCTTGCTCTGTTTCCCTGTTAGAAGCTGTCAAGTGGAAGGAGTTGCTCTCTGCGAGAAGAGCAAGGCCCGGTGCTCGCGTCTGTGTGCTTCTTTTCAGCGCTTTGCTCTCTGTGCAGCATATGTGCGGTTTCAGCTCTTCTAGCCAGCCAATATGCTCCTGCAGCATTTCTCTGCTTCTAGCAGTGATTTCTGAGCTGCTGATGCTAGGCTGTCTGTTTTCCATGTTTGCAACAAGTGCAGCACGTATGCTGCACCCTGCTTGCTCTGTTTCCCTGTTAGAAGCTGTCAAGTGGAAGGAGTTGCTCTCTGCGAGAAGAGCAAGGCCCGGTGCTCGCGTCTGTGTGCTTCTTTTCAGCGCTTTGCTCTCTGTGCAGCATATGTGCGGTTTCAGCTCTTCTAGCCAGCCAATATGCTCCTGCAGCATTTCTCTGCTTCTAGCAGTGATTTCTGAGCTGCTGATGCTAGGCTGTCTGTTTTCCATGTTTGCAACAAGTGCAGCACGTATGCTGCACCCTGCTTGCTCTGTTTCCCTGTTAGAAGCTGTCAAGTGGAAGGAGTTGCTCTCTGCGAGAAGAGCAAGGCCCGGTGCTCGCGTCTGTGTGCTTCTTTTCAGCGCTTTGCTCTCTGTGCAGCATATGTGCGGTTTCAGCTCTTCTAGCCAGCCAGGAGTAATGCTCCAGCATTTCTCTGCTTCTAGCAGTGATTTCTGAGCTGCTGATGCTAGGCTGTCTGTTTTCCATGTTTGCAACAAGTGCAGCACGTATGCTGCACCCTGCTTGCTCTGTTTCCCTGTTAGAAGCTGTCAAGTGGAAGGAGTTGCTCTCTGCGAGAAGAGCAAGGCACGGTGCTCGCGTCTGTGTGCTTCTTTTCAGCGCTTTGCTCTCTGTGCAGCATATGTGCGGTTTCAGCTCTTCTAGCCAGCCAATATGCTCCTGCAGCATTTCTCTGCTTCTAGCAGTGATTTCTGAGCTGCTGATGCTAGGCTGTCTGTTTTCCATGTTTGCAACAAGTGCAGCACGTATGCTGCACCCTGCTTGCTCTGTTTCCCTGTTAGAAGCTGTCAAGTGGAAGGAGTTGCTCTCTGCGAGAAGAGCAAGGCACGGTGCTCGCGTCTGTGTGCTTCTTTTCAGCGCTTTGCTCTCTGTGCAGCATATGTGCGGTTTCAGCTCTTCTAGCCAGCCAATATGCTCCTGCAGCATTTCTCTGCTTCTAGCAGTGATTTCTGAGCTGCTGATGCTAGGCTGTCTGTTTTCCATGTTTGCAACAAGTGCAGCACGTATGCTGCACCCTGCTTGCTCTGTTTCCCTGTTAGAAGCTGTCAAGTGGAAGGAGTTGCTCTCTGCGAGAAGAGCAAGGCACGGTGCTCGCGTCTGTGTGCTTCTTTTCAGCGCTTTGCTCTCTGTGCAGCATATGTGCGGTTTCAGCTCTTCTAGCCAGCCAATATGCTCCTGCAGCATTTCTCTGCTTCTAGCAGTGATTTCTGAGCTGCTGATGCTAGGCTGTCTGTTTTCCATGTTTGCAACAAGTGCAGCACGTATGCTGCACCCTGCTTGCTCTGTTTCCCTGTTAGAAGCTGTCAAGTGGAAGGAGTTGCTCTCTGCGAGAAGAGCAAGGCACGGTGCTCGCGTCTGTGTGCTTCTTTTCAGCGCTTTGCTCTCTGTGCAGCATATGTGCGGTTTCAGCTCTTCTAGCCAGCCAATATGCTCCTGCAGCATTTCTCTGCTTCTAGCAGTGATTTCTGAGCTGCTGATGCTAGGCTGTCTGTTTTCCATGTTTGCAACAAGTGCAGCACGTATGCTGCACCCTGCTTGCTCTGTTTCCCTGTTAGAAGCTGTCAAGTGGAAGGAGTTGCTCTCTGCGAGAAGAGCAAGGCACGGTGCTCGCGTCTGTGTGCTTCTTTTCAGCGCTTTGCTCTCTGTGCAGCATATGTGCGGTTTCAGCTCTTCTAGCCAGCCAATATGCTCCTGCAGCATTTCTCTGCTTCTAGCAGTGATTTCTGAGCTGCTGATGCTAGGCTGTCTGTTTTCCATGTTTGCAACAAGTGCAGCACGTATGCTGCACCCTGCTTGCTCTGTTTCCCTGTTAGAAGCTGTCAAGTGGAAGGAGTTGCTCTCTGCGAGAAGAGCAAGGCACGGTGCTCGCGTCTGTGTGCTTCTTTTCAGCGCTTTGCTCTCTGTGCAGCATATGTGCGGTTTCAGCTCTTCTAGCCAGCCAATATGCTCCTGCAGCATTTCTCTGCTTCTAGCAGTGATTTCTGAGCTGCTGATGCTAGGCTGTCTGTTTTCCATGTTTGCAACAAGTGCAGCACGTATGCTGCACCCTGCTTGCTCTGTTTCCCTGTTAGAAGCTGTCAAGTGGAAGGAGTTGCTCTCTGCGAGAAGAGCAAGGCACGGTGCTCGCGTCTGTGTGCTTCTTTTCAGCGCTTTGCTCTCTGTGCAGCATATGTGCGGTTTCAGCTCTTCTAGCCAGCCAATATGCTCCTGCAGCATTTCTCTGCTTCTAGCAGTGATTTCTGAGCTGCTGATGCTAGGCTGTCTGTTTTCCATGTTTGCAACAAGTGCAGCACGTATGCTGCACCCTGCTTGCTCTGTTTCCCTGTTAGAAGCTGTCAAGTGGAAGGAGTTGCTCTCTGCGAGAAGAGCAAGGCCCGGTGCTCGCGTCTGTGTGCTTCTTTTCAGCGCTTTGCTCTCTGTGCAGCATATGTGCGGTTTCAGCTCTTCTAGCCAGCCAATATGCTCCTGCAGCATTTCTCTGCTTCTAGCAGTGATTTCTGAGCTGCTGATGCTAGGCTGTCTGTTTTCCATGTTTGCAACAAGTGCAGCACGTATGCTGCACCCTGCTTGCTCTGTTTCCCTGTTAGAAGCTGTCAAGTGGAAGGAGTTGCTCTCTGCGAGAAGAGCAAGGCCCGGTGCTCGCGTCTGTGTGCTTCTTTTCAGCGCTTTGCTCTCTGTGCAGCATATGTGCGGTTTCAGCTCTTCTAGCCAGCCAATATGCTCCTGCAGCATTTCTCTGCTTCTAGCAGTGATTTCTGAGCTGCTGATGCTAGGCTGTCTGTTTTCCATGTTTGCAACAAGTGCAGCACGTATGCTGCACCCTGCTTGCTCTGTTTCCCTGTTAGAAGCTGTCAAGTGGAAGGAGTTGCTCTCTGCGAGAAGAGCAAGGCCCGGTGCTCGCGTCTGTGTGCTTCTTTTCAGCGCTTTGCTCTCTGTGCAGCATATGTGCGGTTTCAGCTCTTCTAGCCAGCCAATATGCTCCTGCAGCATTTCTCTGCTTCTAGCAGTGATTTCTGAGCTGCTGATGCTAGGCTGTCTGTTTTCCATGTTTGCAACAAGTGCAGCACGTATGCTGCACCCTGCTTGCTCTGTTTCCCTGTTAGAAGCTGTCAAGTGGAAGGAGTTGCTCTCTGCGAGAAGAGCAAGGCCCGGTGCTCGCGTCTGTGTGCTTCTTTTCAGCGCTTTGCTCTCTGTGCAGCATATGTGCGGTTTCAGCTCTTCTAGCCAGCCAATATGCTCCTGCAGCATTTCTCTGCTTCTAGCAGTGATTTCTGAGCTGCTGATGCTAGGCTGTCTGTTTTCCATGTTTGCAACAAGTGCAGCACGTATGCTGCACCCTGCTTGCTCTGTTTCCCTGTTAGAAGCTGTCAAGTGGAAGGAGTTGCTCTCTGCGAGAAGAGCAAGGCCCGGTGCTCGCGTCTGTGTGCTTCTTTTCAGCGCTTTGCTCTCTGTGCAGCATATGTGCGGTTTCAGCTCTTCTAGCCAGCCAATATGCTCCTGCAGCATTTCTCTGCTTCTAGCAGTGATTTCTGAGCTGCTGATGCTAGGCTGTCTGTTTTCCATGTTTGCAACAAGTGCAGCACGTATGCTGCACCCTGCTTGCTCTGTTTCCCTGTTAGAAGCTGTCAAGTGGAAGGAGTTGCTCTCTGCGAGAAGAGCAAGGCCCGGTGCTCGCGTCTGTGTGCTTCTTTTCAGCGCTTTGCTCTCTGTGCAGCATATGTGCGGTTTCAGCTCTTCTAGCCAGCCAATATGCTCCTGCAGCATTTCTCTGCTTCTAGCAGTGATTTCTGAGCTGCTGATGCTAGGCTGTCTGTTTTCCATGTTTGCAACAAGTGCAGCACGTATGCTGCACCCTGCTTGCTCTGTTTCCCTGTTAGAAGCTGTCAAGTGGAAGGAGTTGCTCTCTGCGAGAAGAGCAAGGCCCGGTGCTCGCGTCTGTGTGCTTCTTTTCAGCGCTTTGCTCTCTGTGCAGCATATGTGCGGTTTCAGCTCTTCTAGCCAGCCAATATGCTCCTGCAGCATTTCTCTGCTTCTAGCAGTGATTTCTGAGCTGCTGATGCTAGGCTGTCTGTTTTCCATGTTTGCAACAAGTGCAGCACGTATGCTGCACCCTGCTTGCTCTGTTTCCCTGTTAGAAGCTGTCAAGTGGAAGGAGTTGCTCTCTGCGAGAAGAGCAAGGCCCGGTGCTCGCGTCTGTGTGCTTCTTTTCAGCGCTTTGCTCTCTGTGCAGCATATGTGCGGTTTCAGCTCTTCTAGCCAGCCAATATGCTCCTGCAGCATTTCTCTGCTTCTAGCAGTGATTTCTGAGCTGCTGATGCTAGGCTGTCTGTTTTCCATGTTTGCAACAAGTGCAGCACGTATGCTGCACCCTGCTTGCTCTGTTTCCCTGTTAGAAGCTGTCAAGTGGAAGGAGTTGCTCTCTGCGAGAAGAGCAAGGCCCGGTGCTCGCGTCTGTGTGCTTCTTTTCAGCGCTTTGCTCTCTGTGCAGCATATGTGCGGTTTCAGCTCTTCTAGCCAGCCAATATGCTCCTGCAGCATTTCTCTGCTTCTAGCAGTGATTTCTGAGCTGCTGATGCTAGGCTGTCTGTTTTCCATGTTTGCAACAAGTGCAGCACGTATGCTGCACCCTGCTTGCTCTGTTTCCCTGTTAGAAGCTGTCAAGTGGAAGGAGTTGCTCTCTGCGAGAAGAGCAAGGCCCGGTGCTCGCGTCTGTGTGCTTCTTTTCAGCGCTTTGCTCTCTGTGCAGCATATGTGCGGTTTCAGCTCTTCTAGCCAGCCAATATGCTCCTGCAGCATTTCTCTGCTTCTAGCAGTGATTTCTGAGCTGCTGATGCTAGGCTGTCTGTTTTCCATGTTTGCAACAAGTGCAGCACGTATGCTGCACCCTGCTTGCTCTGTTTCCCTGTTAGAAGCTGTCAAGTGGAAGGAGTTGCTCTCTGCGAGAAGAGCAAGGCCCGGTGCTCGCGTCTGTGTGCTTCTTTTCAGCGCTTTGCTCTCTGTGCAGCATATGTGCGGTTTCAGCTCTTCTAGCCAGCCAATATGCTCCTGCAGCATTTCTCTGCTTCTAGCAGTGATTTCTGAGCTGCTGATGCTAGGCTGTCTGTTTTCCATGTTTGCAACAAGTGCAGCACGTATGCTGCACCCTGCTTGCTCTGTTTCCCTGTTAGAAGCTGTCAAGTGGAAGGAGTTGCTCTCTGCGAGAAGAGCAAGGCCCGGTGCTCGCGTCTGTGTGCTTCTTTTCAGCGCTTTGCTCTCTGTGCAGCATATGTGCGGTTTCAGCTCTTCTAGCCAGCCAATATGCTCCTGCAGCATTTCTCTGCTTCTAGCAGTGATTTCTGAGCTGCTGATGCTAGGCTGTCTGTTTTCCATGTTTGCAACAAGTGCAGCACGTATGCTGCACCCTGCTTGCTCTGTTTCCCTGTTAGAAGCTGTCAAGTGGAAGGAGTTGCTCTCTGCGAGAAGAGCAAGGCCCGGTGCTCGCGTCTGTGTGCTTCTTTTCAGCGCTTTGCTCTCTGTGCAGCATATGTGCGGTTTCAGCTCTTCTAGCCAGCCAATATGCTCCTGCAGCATTTCTCTGCTTCTAGCAGTGATTTCTGAGCTGCTGATGCTAGGCTGTCTGTTTTCCATGTTTGCAACAAGTGCAGCACGTATGCTGCACCCTGCTTGCTCTGTTTCCCTGTTAGAAGCTGTCAAGTGGAAGGAGTTGCTCTCTGCGAGAAGAGCAAGGCCCGGTGCTCGCGTCTGTGTGCTTCTTTTCAGCGCTTTGCTCTCTGTGCAGCATATGTGCGGTTTCAGCTCTTCTAGCCAGCCAATATGCTCCTGCAGCATTTCTCTGCTTCTAGCAGTGATTTCTGAGCTGCTGATGCTAGGCTGTCTGTTTTCCATGTTTGCAACAAGTGCAGCACGTATGCTGCACCCTGCTTGCTCTGTTTCCCTGTTAGAAGCTGTCAAGTGGAAGGAGTTGCTCTCTGCGAGAAGAGCAAGGCCCGGTGCTCGCGTCTGTGTGCTTCTTTTCAGCGCTTTGCTCTCTGTGCAGCATATGTGCGGTTTCAGCTCTTCTAGCCAGCCAATATGCTCCTGCAGCATTTCTCTGCTTCTAGCAGTGATTTCTGAGCTGCTGATGCTAGGCTGTCTGTTTTCCATGTTTGCAACAAGTGCAGCACGTATGCTGCACCCTGCTTGCTCTGTTTCCCTGTTAGAAGCTGTCAAGTGGAAGGAGTTGCTCTCTGCGAGAAGAGCAAGGCCCGGTGCTCGCGTCTGTGTGCTTCTTTTCAGCGCTTTGCTCTCTGTGCAGCATATGTGCGGTTTCAGCTCTTCTAGCCAGCCAATATGCTCCTGCAGCATTTCTCTGCTTCTAGCAGTGATTTCTGAGCTGCTGATGCTAGGCTGTCTGTTTTCCATGTTTGCAACAAGTGCAGCACGTATGCTGCACCCTGCTTGCTCTGTTTCCCTGTTAGAAGCTGTCAAGTGGAAGGAGTTGCTCTCTGCGAGAAGAGCAAGGCCCGGTGCTCGCGTCTGTGTGCTTCTTTTCAGCGCTTTGCTCTCTGTGCAGCATATGTGCGGTTTCAGCTCTTCTAGCCAGCCAATATGCTCCTGCAGCATTTCTCTGCTTCTAGCAGTGATTTCTGAGCTGCTGATGCTAGGCTGTCTGTTTTCCATGTTTGCAACAAGTGCAGCACGTATGCTGCACCCTGCTTGCTCTGTTTCCCTGTTAGAAGCTGTCAAGTGGAAGGAGTTGCTCTCTGCGAGAAGAGCAAGGCCCGGTGCTCGCGTCTGTGTGCTTCTTTTCAGCGCTTTGCTCTCTGTGCAGCATATGTGCGGTTTCAGCTCTTCTAGCCAGCCAATATGCTCCTGCAGCATTTCTCTGCTTCTAGCAGTGATTTCTGAGCTGCTGATGCTAGGCTGTCTGTTTTCCATGTTTGCAACAAGTGCAGCACGTATGCTGCACCCTGCTTGCTCTGTTTCCCTGTTAGAAGCTGTCAAGTGGAAGGAGTTGCTCTCTGCGAGAAGAGCAAGGCCCGGTGCTCGCGTCTGTGTGCTTCTTTTCAGCGCTTTGCTCTCTGTGCAGCATATGTGCGGTTTCAGCTCTTCTAGCCAGCCAATATGCTCCTGCAGCATTTCTCTGCTTCTAGCAGTGATTTCTGAGCTGCTGATGCTAGGCTGTCTGTTTTCCATGTTTGCAACAAGTGCAGCACGTATGCTGCACCCTGCTTGCTCTGTTTCCCTGTTAGAAGCTGTCAAGTGGAAGGAGTTGCTCTCTGCGAGAAGAGCAAGGCCCGGTGCTCGCGTCTGTGTGCTTCTTTTCAGCGCTTTGCTCTCTGTGCAGCATATGTGCGGTTTCAGCTCTTCTAGCCAGCCAATATGCTCCTGCAGCATTTCTCTGCTTCTAGCAGTGATTTCTGAGCTGCTGATGCTAGGCTGTCTGTTTTCCATGTTTGCAACAAGTGCAGCACGTATGCTGCACCCTGCTTGCTCTGTTTCCCTGTTAGAAGCTGTCAAGTGGAAGGAGTTGCTCTCTGCGAGAAGAGCAAGGCCCGGTGCTCGCGTCTGTGTGCTTCTTTTCAGCGCTTTGCTCTCTGTGCAGCATATGTGCGGTTTCAGCTCTTCTAGCCAGCCAATATGCTCCTGCAGCATTTCTCTGCTTCTAGCAGTGATTTCTGAGCTGCTGATGCTAGGCTGTCTGTTTTCCATGTTTGCAACAAGTGCAGCACGTATGCTGCACCCTGCTTGCTCTGTTTCCCTGTTAGAAGCTGTCAAGTGGAAGGAGTTGCTCTCTGCGAGAAGAGCAAGGCCCGGTGCTCGCGTCTGTGTGCTTCTTTTCAGCGCTTTGCTCTCTGTGCAGCATATGTGCGGTTTCAGCTCTTCTAGCCAGCCAATATGCTCCTGCAGCATTTCTCTGCTTCTAGCAGTGATTTCTGAGCTGCTGATGCTAGGCTGTCTGTTTTCCATGTTTGCAACAAGTGCATGCACGTATGCTGCACCCTGCTTGCTCTGTTTCCCTGTTAGAAGCTGTCAAGTGGAAGGAGTTGCTCTCTGCGAGAAGAGCAAGGCCCGGTGCTCGCGTCTGTGTGCTTCTTTTCAGCGCTTTGCTCTCTGTGCAGCATATGTGCGGTTTCAGCTCTTCTAGCCAGCCAATATGCTCCTGCAGCATTTCTCTGCTTCTAGCAGTGATTTCTGAGCTGCTGATGCTAGGCTGTCTGTTTTCCATGTTTGCAACAAGTGCAGCACGTATGCTGCACCCTGCTTGCTCTGTTTCCCTGTTAGAAGCTGTCAAGTGGAAGGAGTTGCTCTCTGCGAGAAGAGCAAGGCACGGTGCTCGCGTCTGTGTGCTTCTTTTCAGCGCTTTGCTCTCTGTGCAGCATATGTGCGGTTTCAGCTCTTCTAGCCAGCCAATATGCTCCTGCAGCATTTCTCTGCTTCTAGCAGTGATTTCTGAGCTGCTGATGCTAGGCTGTCTGTTTTCCATGTTTGCAACAAGTGCAGCACGTATGCTGCACCCTGCTTGCTCTGTTTCCCTGTTAGAAGCTGTCAAGTGGAAGGAGTTGCTCTCTGCGAGAAGAGCAAGGCACGGTGCTCGCGTCTGTGTGCTTCTTTTCAGCGCTTTGCTCTCTGTGCAGCATATGTGCGGTTTCAGCTCTTCTAGCCAGCCAATATGCTCCTGCAGCATTTCTCTGCTTCTAGCAGTGATTTCTGAGCTGCTGATGCTAGGCTGTCTGTTTTCCATGTTTGCAACAAGTGCAGCACGTATGCTGCACCCTGCTTGCTCTGTTTCCCTGTTAGAAGCTGTCAAGTGGAAGGAGTTGCTCTCTGCGAGAAGAGCAAGGCACGGTGCTCGCGTCTGTGTGCTTCTTTTCAGCGCTTTGCTCTCTGTGCAGCATATGTGCGGTTTCAGCTCTTCTAGCCAGCCAATATGCTCCTGCAGCATTTCTCTGCTTCTAGCAGTGATTTCTGAGCTGCTGATGCTAGGCTGTCTGTTTTCCATGTTTGCAACAAGTGCAGCACGTATGCTGCACCCTGCTTGCTCTGTTTCCCTGTTAGAAGCTGTCAAGTGGAAGGAGTTGCTCTCTGCGAGAAGAGCTAGGCCCGGTGCTCGCGTCTGTGTGCTTCTTTTCAGCGCTTTGCTCTCTGTGCAGCATATGTGCGGTTTCAGCTCTTCTAGCCAGCCAATATGCTCCTGCAGCATTTCTCTGCTTCTAGCAGTGATTTCTGAGCTGCTGATGCTAGGCTGTCTGTTTTCCATGTTTGCAACAAGTGCAGCACGTATGCTGCACCCTGCTTGCTCTGTTTCCCTGTTAGAAGCTGTCAAGTGGAAGGAGTTGCTCTCTGCGAGAAGAGCAAGGCACGGTGCTCGCGTCTGTGTGCTTCTTTTCAGCGCTTTGCTCTCTGTGCAGCATATGTGCGGTTTCAGCTCTTCTAGCCAGCCAATATGCTCCTGCAGCATTTCTCTGCTTCTAGCAGTGATTTCTGAGCTGCTGATGCTAGGCTGTCTGTTTTCCATGTTTGCAACAAGTGCAGCACGTATGCTGCACCCTGCTTGCTCTGTTTCCCTGTTAGAAGCTGTCAAGTGGAAGGAGTTGCTCTCTGCGAGAAGAGCAAGGCACGGTGCTCGCGTCTGTGTGCTTCTTTTCAGCGCTTTGCTCTCTGTGCAGCATATGTGCGGTTTCAGCTCTTCTAGCCAGCCAATATGCTCCTGCAGCATTTCTCTGCTTCTAGCAGTGATTTCTGAGCTGCTGATGCTAGGCTGTCTGTTTTCCATGTTTGCAACAAGTGCAGCACGTATGCTGCACCCTGCTTGCTCTGTTTTCCCTGTTAGAAGCTGTCAAGTGGAAGGAGTTGCTCTCTGCGAGAAGAGCAAGGCCCGGTGCTCGCGTCTGTGTGCTTCTTTTCAGCGCTTTGCTCTCTGTGCAGCATATGTGCGGTTTCAGCTCTTCTAGCCAGCCAATATGCTCCTGCAGCATTTCTCTGCTTCTAGCAGTGATTTCTGAGCTGCTGATGCTAGGCTGTCTGTTTTCCATGTTTGCAACAAGTGCAGCACGTATGCTGCACCCTGCTTGCTCTGTTTCCCTGTTAGAAGCTGTCAAGTGGAAGGAGTTGCTCTCTGCGAGAAGAGCAAGGCCCGGTGCTCGCGTCTGTGTGCTTCTTTTCAGCGCTTTGCTCTCTGTGCAGCATATGTGCGGTTTCAGCTCTTCTAGCCAGCCAATATGCTCCTGCAGCATTTCTCTGCTTCTAGCAGTGATTTCTGAGCTGCTGATGCTAGGCTGTCTGTTTTCCATGTTTGCAACAAGTGCAGCACGTATGCTGCACCCTGCTTGCTCTGTTTCCCTGTTAGAAGCTGTCAAGTGGAAGGAGTTGCTCTCTGCGAGAAGAGCAAGGCCCGGTGCTCGCGTCTGTGTGCTTCTTTTCAGCGCTTTGCTCTCTGTGCAGCATATGTGCGGTTTCAGCTCTTCTAGCCAGCCAATATGCTCCTGCAGCATTTCTCTGCTTCTAGCAGTGATTTCTGAGCTGCTGATGCTAGGCTGTCTGTTTTCCATGTTTGCAACAAGTGCAGCACGTATGCTGCACCCTGCTTGCTCTGTTTCCCTGTTAGAAGCTGTCAAGTGGAAGGAGTTGCTCTCTGCGAGAAGAGCAAGGCCCGGTGCTCGCGTCTGTGTGCTTCTTTTCAGCGCTTTGCTCTCTGTGCAGCATATGTGCGGTTTCAGCTCTTCTAGCCAGCCAATATGCTCCTGCAGCATTTCTCTGCTTCTAGCAGTGATTTCTGAGCTGCTGATGCTAGGCTGTCTGTTTTCCATGTTTGCAACAAGTGCAGCACGTATGCTGCACCCTGCTTGCTCTGTTTCCCTGTTAGAAGCTGTCAAGTGGAAGGAGTTGCTCTCTGCGAGAAGAGCAAGGCCCGGTGCTCGCGTCTGTGTGCTTCTTTTCAGCGCTTTGCTCTCTGTGCAGCATATGTGCGGTTTCAGCTCTTCTAGCCAGCCAATATGCTCCTGCAGCATTTCTCTGCTTCTAGCAGTGATTTCTGAGCTGCTGATGCTAGGCTGTCTGTTTTCCATGTTTGCAACAAGTGCAGCACGTATGCTGCACCCTGCTTGCTCTGTTTCCCTGTTAGAAGCTGTCAAGTGGAAGGAGTTGCTCTCTGCGAGAAGAGCAAGGCCCGGTGCTCGCGTCTGTGTGCTTCTTTTCAGCGCTTTGCTCTCTGTGCAGCATATGTGCGGTTTCAGCTCTTCTAGCCAGCCAATATGCTCCTGCAGCATTTCTCTGCTTCTAGCAGTGATTTCTGAGCTGCTGATGCTAGGCTGTCTGTTTTCCATGTTTGCAACAAGTGCAGCACGTATGCTGCACCCTGCTTGCTCTGTTTCCCTGTTAGAAGCTGTCAAGTGGAAGGAGTTGCTCTCTGCGAGAAGAGCAAGGCACGGTGCTCGCGTCTGTGTGCTTCTTTTCAGCGCTTTGCTCTCTGTGCAGCATATGTGCGGTTTCAGCTCTTCTAGCCAGCCAATATGCTCCTGCAGCATTTCTCTGCTTCTAGCAGTGATTTCTGAGCTGCTGATGCTAGGCTGTCTGTTTTCCATGTTTGCAACAAGTGCAGCACGTATGCTGCACCCTGCTTGCTCTGTTTCCCTGTTAGAAGCTGTCAAGTGGAAGGAGTTGCTCTCTGCGAGAAGAGCAAGGCACGGTGCTCGCGTCTGTGTGCTTCTTTTCAGCGCTTTGCTCTCTGTGCAGCATATGTGCGGTTTCAGCTCTTCTAGCCAGCCAATATGCTCCTGCAGCATTTCTCTGCTTCTAGCAGTGATTTCTGAGCTGCTGATGCTAGGCTGTCTGTTTTCCATGTTTGCAACAAGTGCAGCACGTATGCTGCACCCTGCTTGCTCTGTTTCCCTGTTAGAAGCTGTCAAGTGGAAGGAGTTGCTCTCTGCGAGAAGAGCAAGGCACGGTGCTCGCGTCTGTGTGCTTCTTTTCAGCGCTTTGCTCTCTGTGCAGCATATGTGCGGTTTCAGCTCTTCTAGCCAGCCAATATGCTCCTGCAGCATTTCTCTGCTTCTAGCAGTGATTTCTGAGCTGCTGATGCTAGGCTGTCTGTTTTCCATGTTTGCAACAAGTGCAGCACGTATGCTGCACCCTGCTTGCTCTGTTTCCCTGTTAGAAGCTGTCAAGTGGAAGGAGTTGCTCTCTGCGAGAAGAGCAAGGCACGGTGCTCGCGTCTGTGTGCTTCTTTTCAGCGCTTTGCTCTCTGTGCAGCATATGTGCGGTTTCAGCTCTTCTAGCCAGCCAATATGCTCCTGCAGCATTTCTCTGCTTCTAGCAGTGATTTCTGAGCTGCTGATGCTAGGCTGTCTGTTTTCCATGTTTGCAACAAGTGCAGCACGTATGCTGCACCCTGCTTGCTCTGTTTCCCTGTTAGAAGCTGTCAAGTGGAAGGAGTTGCTCTCTGCGAGAAGAGCAAGGCACGGTGCTCGCGTCTGTGTGCTTCTTTTCAGCGCTTTGCTCTCTGTGCAGCATATGTGCGGTTTCAGCTCTTCTAGCCAGCCAATATGCTCCTGCAGCATTTCTCTGCTTCTAGCAGTGATTTCTGAGCTGCTGATGCTAGGCTGTCTGTTTTCCATGTTTGCAACAAGTGCAGCACGTATGCTGCACCCTGCTTGCTCTGTTTCCCTGTTAGAAGCTGTCAAGTGGAAGGAGTTGCTCTCTGCGAGAAGAGCAAGGCACGGTGCTCGCGTCTGTGTGCTTCTTTTCAGCGCTTTGCTCTCTGTGCAGCATATGTGCGGTTTCAGCTCTTCTAGCCAGCCAATATGCTCCTGCAGCATTTCTCTGCTTCTAGCAGTGATTTCTGAGCTGCTGATGCTAGGCTGTCTGTTTTCCATGTTTGCAACAAGTGCAGCACGTATGCTGCACCCTGCTTGCTCTGTTTCCCTGTTAGAAGCTGTCAAGTGGAAGGAGTTGCTCTCTGCGAGAAGAGCAAGGCACGGTGCTCGCGTCTGTGTGCTTCTTTTCAGCGCTTTGCTCTCTGTGCAGCATATGTGCGGTTTCAGCTCTTCTAGCCAGCCAATATGCTCCTGCAGCATTTCTCTGCTTCTAGCAGTGATTTCTGAGCTGCTGATGCTAGGCTGTCTGTTTTCCATGTTTGCAACAAGTGCAGCACGTATGCTGCACCCTGCTTGCTCTGTTTCCCTGTTAGAAGCTGTCAAGTGGAAGGAGTTGCTCTCTGCGAGAAGAGCAAGGCACGGTGCTCGCGTCTGTGTGCTTCTTTTCAGCGCTTTGCTCTCTGTGCAGCATATGTGCGGTTTCAGCTCTTCTAGCCAGCCAATATGCTCCTGCAGCATTTCTCTGCTTCTAGCAGTGATTTCTGAGCTGCTGATGCTAGGCTGTCTGTTTTCCATGTTTGCAACAAGTGCAGCACGTATGCTGCACCCTGCTTGCTCTGTTTCCCTGTTAGAAGCTGTCAAGTGGAAGGAGTTGCTCTCTGCGAGAAGAGCAAGGCACGGTGCTCGCGTCTGTGTGCTTCTTTTCAGCGCTTTGCTCTCTGTGCAGCATATGTGCGGTTTCAGCTCTTCTAGCCAGCCAATATGCTCCTGCAGCATTTCTCTGCTTCTAGCAGTGATTTCTGAGCTGCTGATGCTAGGCTGTCTGTTTTCCATGTTTGCAACAAGTGCAGCACGTATGCTGCACCCTGCTTGCTCTGTTTCCCTGTTAGAAGCTGTCAAGTGGAAGGAGTTGCTCTCTGCGAGAAGAGCAAGGCACGGTGCTCGCGTCTGTGTGCTTCTTTTCAGCGCTTTGCTCTCTGTGCAGCATATGTGCGGTTTCAGCTCTTCTAGCCAGCCAATATGCTCCTGCAGCATTTCTCTGCTTCTAGCAGTGATTTCTGAGCTGCTGATGCTAGGCTGTCTGTTTTCCATGTTTGCAACAAGTGCAGCACGTATGCTGCACCCTGCTTGCTCTGTTTCCCTGTTAGAAGCTGTCAAGTGGAAGGAGTTGCTCTCTGCGAGAAGAGCAAGGCACGGTGCTCGCGTCTGTGTGCTTCTTTTCAGCGCTTTGCTCTCTGTGCAGCATATGTGCGGTTTCAGCTCTTCTAGCCAGCCAATATGCTCCTGCAGCATTTCTCTGCTTCTAGCAGTGATTTCTGAGCTGCTGATGCTAGGCTGTCTGTTTTCCATGTTTGCAACAAGTGCAGCACGTATGCTGCACCCTGCTTGCTCTGTTTCCCTGTTAGAAGCTGTCAAGTGGAAGGAGTTGCTCTCTGCGAGAAGAGCAAGGCACGGTGCTCGCGTCTGTGTGCTTCTTTTCAGCGCTTTGCTCTCTGTGCAGCATATGTGCGGTTTCAGCTCTTCTAGCCAGCCAATATGCTCCTGCAGCATTTCTCTGCTTCTAGCAGTGATTTCTGAGCTGCTGATGCTAGGCTGTCTGTTTTCCATGTTTGCAACAAGTGCAGCACGTATGCTGCACCCTGCTTGCTCTGTTTCCCTGTTAGAAGCTGTCAAGTGGAAGGAGTTGCTCTCTGCGAGAAGAGCAAGGCACGGTGCTCGCGTCTGTGTGCTTCTTTTCAGCGCTTTGCTCTCTGTGCAGCATATGTGCGGTTTCAGCTCTTCTAGCCAGCCAATATGCTCCTGCAGCATTTCTCTGCTTCTAGCAGTGATTTCTGAGCTGCTGATGCTAGGCTGTCTGTTTTCCATGTTTGCAACAAGTGCAGCACGTATGCTGCACCCTGCTTGCTCTGTTTCCCTGTTAGAAGCTGTCAAGTGGAAGGAGTTGCTCTCTGCGAGAAGAGCAAGGCACGGTGCTCGCGTCTGTGTGCTTCTTTTCAGCGCTTTGCTCTCTGTGCAGCATATGTGCGGTTTCAGCTCTTCTAGCCAGCCAATATGCTCCTGCAGCATTTCTCTGCTTCTAGCAGTGATTTCTGAGCTGCTGATGCTAGGCTGTCTGTTTTCCATGTTTGCAACAAGTGCAGCACGTATGCTGCACCCTGCTTGCTCTGTTTCCCTGTTAGAAGCTGTCAAGTGGAAGGAGTTGCTCTCTGCGAGAAGAGCAAGGCACGGTGCTCGCGTCTGTGTGCTTCTTTTCAGCGCTTTGCTCTCTGTGCAGCATATGTGCGGTTTCAGCTCTTCTAGCCAGCCAATATGCTCCTGCAGCATTTCTCTGCTTCTAGCAGTGATTTCTGAGCTGCTGATGCTAGGCTGTCTGTTTTCCATGTTTGCAACAAGTGCAGCACGTATGCTGCACCCTGCTTGCTCTGTTTCCCTGTTAGAAGCTGTCAAGTGGAAGGAGTTGCTCTCTGCGAGAAGAGCAAGGCACGGTGCTCGCGTCTGTGTGCTTCTTTTCAGCGCTTTGCTCTCTGTGCAGCATATGTGCGGTTTCAGCTCTTCTAGCCAGCCAATATGCTCCTGCAGCATTTCTCTGCTTCTAGCAGTGATTTCTGAGCTGCTGATGCTAGGCTGTCTGTTTTCCATGTTTGCAACAAGTGCAGCACGTATGCTGCACCCTGCTTGCTCTGTTTCCCTGTTAGAAGCTGTCAAGTGGAAGGAGTTGCTCTCTGCGAGAAGAGCAAGGCACGGTGCTCGCGTCTGTGTGCTTCTTTTCAGCGCTTTGCTCTCTGTGCAGCATATGTGCGGTTTCAGCTCTTCTAGCCAGCCAATATGCTCCTGCAGCATTTCTCTGCTTCTAGCAGTGATTTCTGAGCTGCTGATGCTAGGCTGTCTGTTTTCCATGTTTGCAACAAGTGCAGCACGTATGCTGCACCCTGCTTGCTCTGTTTCCCTGTTAGAAGCTGTCAAGTGGAAGGAGTTGCTCTCTGCGAGAAGAGCAAGGCACGGTGCTCGCGTCTGTGTGCTTCTTTTCAGCGCTTTGCTCTCTGTGCAGCATATGTGCGGTTTCAGCTCTTCTAGCCAGCCAATATGCTCCTGCAGCATTTCTCTGCTTCTAGCAGTGATTTCTGAGCTGCTGATGCTAGGCTGTCTGTTTTCCATGTTTGCAACAAGTGCAGCACGTATGCTGCACCCTGCTTGCTCTGTTTCCCTGTTAGAAGCTGTCAAGTGGAAGGAGTTGCTCTCTGCGAGAAGAGCAAGGCACGGTGCTCGCGTCTGTGTGCTTCTTTTCAGCGCTTTGCTCTCTGTGCAGCATATGTGCGGTTTCAGCTCTTCTAGCCAGCCAATATGCTCCTGCAGCATTTCTCTGCTTCTAGCAGTGATTTCTGAGCTGCTGATGCTAGGCTGTCTGTTTTCCATGTTTGCAACAAGTGCAGCACGTATGCTGCACCCTGCTTGCTCTGTTTCCCTGTTAGAAGCTGTCAAGTGGAAGGAGTTGCTCTCTGCGAGAAGAGCAAGGCACGGTGCTCGCGTCTGTGTGCTTCTTTTCAGCGCTTTGCTCTCTGTGCAGCATATGTGCGGTTTCAGCTCTTCTAGCCAGCCAATATGCTCCTGCAGCATTTCTCTGCTTCTAGCAGTGATTTCTGAGCTGCTGATGCTAGGCTGTCTGTTTTCCATGTTTGCAACAAGTGCAGCACGTATGCTGCACCCTGCTTGCTCTGTTTCCCTGTTAGAAGCTGTCAAGTGGAAGGAGTTGCTCTCTGCGAGAAGAGCAAGGCACGGTGCTCGCGTCTGTGTGCTTCTTTTCAGCGCTTTGCTCTCTGTGCAGCATATGTGCGGTTTCAGCTCTTCTAGCCAGCCAATATGCTCCTGCAGCATTTCTCTGCTTCTAGCAGTGATTTCTGAGCTGCTGATGCTAGGCTGTCTGTTTTCCATGTTTGCAACAAGTGCAGCACGTATGCTGCACCCTGCTTGCTCTGTTTCCCTGTTAGAAGCTGTCAAGTGGAAGGAGTTGCTCTCTGCGAGAAGAGCAAGGCACGGTGCTCGCGTCTGTGTGCTTCTTTTCAGCGCTTTGCTCTCTGTGCAGCATATGTGCGGTTTCAGCTCTTCTAGCCAGCCAATATGCTCCTGCAGCATTTCTCTGCTTCTAGCAGTGATTTCTGAGCTGCTGATGCTAGGCTGTCTGTTTTCCATGTTTGCAACAAGTGCAGCACGTATGCTGCACCCTGCTTGCTCTGTTTCCCTGTTAGAAGCTGTCAAGTGGAAGGAGTTGCTCTCTGCGAGAAGAGCAAGGCACGGTGCTCGCGTCTGTGTGCTTCTTTTCAGCGCTTTGCTCTCTGTGCAGCATATGTGCGGTTTCAGCTCTTCTAGCCAGCCAATATGCTCCTGCAGCATTTCTCTGCTTCTAGCAGTGATTTCTGAGCTGCTGATGCTAGGCTGTCTGTTTTCCATGTTTGCAACAAGTGCAGCACGTATGCTGCACCCTGCTTGCTCTGTTTCCCTGTTAGAAGCTGTCAAGTGGAAGGAGTTGCTCTCTGCGAGAAGAGCAAGGCACGGTGCTCGCGTCTGTGTGCTTCTTTTCAGCGCTTTGCTCTCTGTGCAGCATATGTGCGGTTTCAGCTCTTCTAGCCAGCCAATATGCTCCTGCAGCATTTCTCTGCTTCTAGCAGTGATTTCTGAGCTGCTGATGCTAGGCTGTCTGTTTTCCATGTTTGCAACAAGTGCAGCACGTATGCTGCACCCTGCTTGCTCTGTTTCCCTGTTAGAAGCTGTCAAGTGGAAGGAGTTGCTCTCTGCGAGAAGAGCAAGGCACGGTGCTCGCGTCTGTGTGCTTCTTTTCAGCGCTTTGCTCTCTGTGCAGCATATGTGCGGTTTCAGCTCTTCTAGCCAGCCAATATGCTCCTGCAGCATTTCTCTGCTTCTAGCAGTGATTTCTGAGCTGCTGATGCTAGGCTGTCTGTTTTCCATGTTTGCAACAAGTGCAGCACGTATGCTGCACCCTGCTTGCTCTGTTTCCCTGTTAGAAGCTGTCAAGTGGAAGGAGTTGCTCTCTGCGAGAAGAGCAAGGCACGGTGCTCGCGTCTGTGTGCTTCTTTTCAGCGCTTTGCTCTCTGTGCAGCATATGTGCGGTTTCAGCTCTTCTAGCCAGCCAATATGCTCCTGCAGCATTTCTCTGCTTCTAGCAGTGATTTCTGAGCTGCTGATGCTAGGCTGTCTGTTTTCCATGTTTGCAACAAGTGCAGCACGTATGCTGCACCCTGCTTGCTCTGTTTCCCTGTTAGAAGCTGTCAAGTGGAAGGAGTTGCTCTCTGCGAGAAGAGCAAGGCACGGTGCTCGCGTCTGTGTGCTTCTTTTCAGCGCTTTGCTCTCTGTGCAGCATATGTGCGGTTTCAGCTCTTCTAGCCAGCCAATATGCTCCTGCAGCATTTCTCTGCTTCTAGCAGTGATTTCTGAGCTGCTGATGCTAGGCTGTCTGTTTTCCATGTTTGCAACAAGTGCAGCACGTATGCTGCACCCTGCTTGCTCTGTTTCCCTGTTAGAAGCTGTCAAGTGGAAGGAGTTGCTCTCTGCGAGAAGAGCAAGGCACGGTGCTCGCGTCTGTGTGCTTCTTTTCAGCGCTTTGCTCTCTGTGCAGCATATGTGCGGTTTCAGCTCTTCTAGCCAGCCAATATGCTCCTGCAGCATTTCTCTGCTTCTAGCAGTGATTTCTGAGCTGCTGATGCTAGGCTGTCTGTTTTCCATGTTTGCAACAAGTGCAGCACGTATGCTGCACCCTGCTTGCTCTGTTTCCCTGTTAGAAGCTGTCAAGTGGAAGGAGTTGCTCTCTGCGAGAAGAGCAAGGCACGGTGCTCGCGTCTGTGTGCTTCTTTTCAGCGCTTTGCTCTCTGTGCAGCATATGTGCGGTTTCAGCTCTTCTAGCCAGCCAATATGCTCCTGCAGCATTTCTCTGCTTCTAGCAGTGATTTCTGAGCTGCTGATGCTAGGCTGTCTGTTTTCCATGTTTGCAACAAGTGCAGCACGTATGCTGCACCCTGCTTGCTCTGTTTCCCTGTTAGAAGCTGTCAAGTGGAAGGAGTTGCTCTCTGCGAGAAGAGCAAGGCACGGTGCTCGCGTCTGTGTGCTTCTTTTCAGCGCTTTGCTCTCTGTGCAGCATATGTGCGGTTTCAGCTCTTCTAGCCAGCCAATATGCTCCTGCAGCATTTCTCTGCTTCTAGCAGTGATTTCTGAGCTGCTGATGCTAGGCTGTCTGTTTTCCATGTTTGCAACAAGTGCAGCACGTATGCTGCACCCTGCTTGCTCTGTTTCCCTGTTAGAAGCTGTCAAGTGGAAGGAGTTGCTCTCTGCGAGAAGAGCAAGGCACGGTGCTCGCGTCTGTGTGCTTCTTTTCAGCGCTTTGCTCTCTGTGCAGCATATGTGCGGTTTCAGCTCTTCTAGCCAGCCAATATGCTCCTGCAGCATTTCTCTGCTTCTAGCAGTGATTTCTGAGCTGCTGATGCTAGGCTGTCTGTTTTCCATGTTTGCAACAAGTGCAGCACGTATGCTGCACCCTGCTTGCTCTGTTTCCCTGTTAGAAGCTGTCAAGTGGAAGGAGTTGCTCTCTGCGAGAAGAGCAAGGCACGGTGCTCGCGTCTGTGTGCTTCTTTTCAGCGCTTTGCTCTCTGTGCAGCATATGTGCGGTTTCAGCTCTTCTAGCCAGCCAATATGCTCCTGCAGCATTTCTCTGCTTCTAGCAGTGATTTCTGAGCTGCTGATGCTAGGCTGTCTGTTTTCCATGTTTGCAACAAGTGCAGCACGTATGCTGCACCCTGCTTGCTCTGTTTCCCTGTTAGAAGCTGTCAAGTGGAAGGAGTTGCTCTCTGCGAGAAGAGCAAGGCACGGTGCTCGCGTCTGTGTGCTTCTTTTCAGCGCTTTGCTCTCTGTGCAGCATATGTGCGGTTTCAGCTCTTCTAGCCAGCCAATATGCTCCTGCAGCATTTCTCTGCTTCTAGCAGTGATTTCTGAGCTGCTGATGCTAGGCTGTCTGTTTTCCATGTTTGCAACAAGTGCAGCACGTATGCTGCACCCTGCTTGCTCTGTTTCCCTGTTAGAAGCTGTCAAGTGGAAGGAGTTGCTCTCTGCGAGAAGAGCAAGGCACGGTGCTCGCGTCTGTGTGCTTCTTTTCAGCGCTTTGCTCTCTGTGCAGCATATGTGCGGTTTCAGCTCTTCTAGCCAGCCAATATGCTCCTGCAGCATTTCTCTGCTTCTAGCAGTGATTTCTGAGCTGCTGATGCTAGGCTGTCTGTTTTCCATGTTTGCAACAAGTGCAGCACGTATGCTGCACCCTGCTTGCTCTGTTTCCCTGTTAGAAGCTGTCAAGTGGAAGGAGTTGCTCTCTGCGAGAAGAGCAAGGCACGGTGCTCGCGTCTGTGTGCTTCTTTTCAGCGCTTTGCTCTCTGTGCAGCATATGTGCGGTTTCAGCTCTTCTAGCCAGCCAATATGCTCCTGCAGCATTTCTCTGCTTCTAGCAGTGATTTCTGAGCTGCTGATGCTAGGCTGTCTGTTTTCCATGTTTGCAACAAGTGCAGCACGTATGCTGCACCCTGCTTGCTCTGTTTCCCTGTTAGAAGCTGTCAAGTGGAAGGAGTTGCTCTCTGCGAGAAGAGCAAGGCACGGTGCTCGCGTCTGTGTGCTTCTTTTCAGCGCTTTGCTCTCTGTGCAGCATATGTGCGGTTTCAGCTCTTCTAGCCAGCCAATATGCTCCTGCAGCATTTCTCTGCTTCTAGCAGTGATTTCTGAGCTGCTGATGCTAGGCTGTCTGTTTTCCATGTTTGCAACAAGTGCAGCACGTATGCTGCACCCTGCTTGCTCTGTTTCCCTGTTAGAAGCTGTCAAGTGGAAGGAGTTGCTCTCTGCGAGAAGAGCAAGGCACGGTGCTCGCGTCTGTGTGCTTCTTTTCAGCGCTTTGCTCTCTGTGCAGCATATGTGCGGTTTCAGCTCTTCTAGCCAGCCAATATGCTCCTGCAGCATTTCTCTGCTTCTAGCAGTGATTTCTGAGCTGCTGATGCTAGGCTGTCTGTTTTCCATGTTTGCAACAAGTGCAGCACGTATGCTGCACCCTGCTTGCTCTGTTTCCCTGTTAGAAGCTGTCAAGTGGAAGGAGTTGCTCTCTGCGAGAAGAGCAAGGCACGGTGCTCGCGTCTGTGTGCTTCTTTTCAGCGCTTTGCTCTCTGTGCAGCATATGTGCGGTTTCAGCTCTTCTAGCCAGCCAATATGCTCCTGCAGCATTTCTCTGCTTCTAGCAGTGATTTCTGAGCTGCTGATGCTAGGCTGTCTGTTTTCCATGTTTGCAACAAGTGCAGCACGTATGCTGCACCCTGCTTGCTCTGTTTCCCTGTTAGAAGCTGTCAAGTGGAAGGAGTTGCTCTCTGCGAGAAGAGCAAGGCACGGTGCTCGCGTCTGTGTGCTTCTTTTCAGCGCTTTGCTCTCTGTGCAGCATATGTGCGGTTTCAGCTCTTCTAGCCAGCCAATAGCTCCTGCAGCATTTCTCTGCTTCTAGCAGTGATTTCTGAGCTGCTGATGCTAGGCTGTCTGTTTTCCATGTTTGCAACAAGTGCAGCACGTATGCTGCACCCTGCTTGCTCTGTTTCCCTGTTAGAAGCTGTCAAGTGGAAGGAGTTGCTCTCTGCGAGAAGAGCAAGGCACGGTGCTCGCGTCTGTGTGCTTCTTTTCAGCGCTTTGCTCTCTGTGCAGCATATGTGCGGTTTCAGCTCTTCTAGCCAGCCAATATGCTCCTGCAGCATTTCTCTGCTTCTAGCAGTGATTTCTGAGCTGCTGATGCTAGGCTGTCTGTTTTCCATGTTTGCAACAAGTGCAGCACGTATGCTGCACCCTGCTTGCTCTGTTTCCCTGTTAGAAGCTGTCAAGTGGAAGGAGTTGCTCTCTGCGAGAAGAGCAAGGCACGGTGCTCGCGTCTGTGTGCTTCTTTTCAGCGCTTTGCTCTCTGTGCAGCATATGTGCGGTTTCAGCTCTTCTAGCCAGCCAATATGCTCCTGCAGCATTTCTCTGCTTCTAGCAGTGATTTCTGAGCTGCTGATGCTAGGCTGTCTGTTTTCCATGTTTGCAACAAGTGCAGCACGTATGCTGCACCCTGCTTGCTCTGTTTCCCTGTTAGAAGCTGTCAAGTGGAAGGAGTTGCTCTCTGCGAGAAGAGCAAGGCACGGTGCTCGCGTCTGTGTGCTTCTTTTCAGCGCTTTGCTCTCTGTGCAGCATATGTGCGGTTTCAGCTCTTCTAGCCAGCCAATATGCTCCTGCAGCATTTCTCTGCTTCTAGCAGTGATTTCTGAGCTGCTGATGCTAGGCTGTCTGTTTTCCATGTTTGCAACAAGTGCAGCACGTATGCTGCACCCTGCTTGCTCTGTTTCCCTGTTAGAAGCTGTCAAGTGGAAGGAGTTGCTCTCTGCGAGAAGAGCAAGGCACGGTGCTCGCGTCTGTGTGCTTCTTTTCAGCGCTTTGCTCTCTGTGCAGCATATGTGCGGTTTCAGCTCTTCTAGCCAGCCAATATGCTCCTGCAGCATTTCTCTGCTTCTAGCAGTGATTTCTGAGCTGCTGATGCTAGGCTGTCTGTTTTCCATGTTTGCAACAAGTGCAGCACGTATGCTGCACCCTGCTTGCTCTGTTTCCCTGTTAGAAGCTGTCAAGTGGAAGGAGTTGCTCTCTGCGAGAAGAGCAAGGCACGGTGCTCGCGTCTGTGTGCTTCTTTTCAGCGCTTTGCTCTCTGTGCAGCATATGTGCGGTTTCAGCTCTTCTAGCCAGCCAATATGCTCCTGCAGCATTTCTCTGCTTCTAGCAGTGATTTCTGAGCTGCTGATGCTAGGCTGTCTGTTTTCCATGTTTGCAACAAGTGCAGCACGTATGCTGCACCCTGCTTGCTCTGTTTCCCTGTTAGAAGCTGTCAAGTGGAAGGAGTTGCTCTCTGCGAGAAGAGCAAGGCACGGTGCTCGCGTCTGTGTGCTTCTTTTCAGCGCTTTGCTCTCTGTGCAGCATATGTGCGGTTTCAGCTCTTCTAGCCAGCCAATATGCTCCTGCAGCATTTCTCTGCTTCTAGCAGTGATTTCTGAGCTGCTGATGCTAGGCTGTCTGTTTTCCATGTTTGCAACAAGTGCAGCACGTATGCTGCACCCTGCTTGCTCTGTTTCCTGTTAGAAGCTGTCAAGTGGAAGGAGTTGCTCTCTGCGAGAAGAGCAAGGCACGGTGCTCGCGTCTGTGTGCTTCTTTTCAGCGCTTTGCTCTCTGTGCAGCATATGTGCGGTTTCAGCTCTTCTAGCCAGCCAATATGCTCCTGCAGCATTTCTCTGCTTCTAGCAGTGATTTCTGAGCTGCTGATGCTAGGCTGTCTGTTTTCCATGTTTGCAACAAGTGCAGCACGTATGCTGCACCCTGCTTGCTCTGTTTCCCTGTTAGAAGCTGTCAAGTGGAAGGAGTTGCTCTCTGCGAGAAGAGCAAGGCACGGTGCTCGCGTCTGTGTGCTTCTTTTCAGCGCTTTGCTCTCTGTGCAGCATATGTGCGGTTTCAGCTCTTCTAGCCAGCCAATATGGCTCCTGCTGCAGATTTCTCTGCTTCTAGCAGTGATTTCTGAGCTGCTGATGCTAGGCTGTCTGTTTTCCATGTTCGCAACAAGTGCAGCACGTATGCTGCACCCTGCTTGCTCTGTTTCCCTGTTAGAAGCTGTCAAGTGAAGGAGTTGCTCTCTGCGAGAAGAGCAAGGCACGGTGCTCGCGTCTGTGTGCTTCTTTTCAGCGCTTTGCTCTCTGTGCAGCATATGTGCGGTTTCAGCTCTTCTAGCCAGCCAATATGCTCCTGCAGCATTTCTCTGCTTCTAGCAGTGATTTCTGAGCTGCTGATGCTAGGCTGTCTGTTTTCCATGTTCGCAACAAGTGCAGCACGTATGCTGCACCCTGCTTGCTCTGTTTCCCTGTTAGAAGCTGTCAAGTGGAAGGAGTTGCTCTCTGCGAGAAGAGCAAGGCACGGTGCTCGCGTCTGTGTGCTTCTTTTCAGCGCTTTGCTCTCTGTGCAGCATATGTGCGGTTTCAGCTCTTCTAGCCAGCCAATATGCTCCTGCAGCATTTCTCTGCTTCTAGCAGTGATTTCTGAGCTGCTGATGCTAGGCTGTCTGTTTTCCATGTTCGCAACAAGTGCAGCACGTATGCTGCACCCTGCTTGCTCTGTTTCCCTGTTAGAAGCTGTCAAGTGGAAGGAGTTGCTCTCTGCGAGAAGAGCAAGGCACGGTGCTCGCGTCTGTGTGCTTCTTTTCAGCGCTTTGCTCTCTGTGCAGCATATGTGCGGTTTCAGCTCTTCTAGCCAGCCAATATGCTCCTGCAGCATTTCTCTGCTTCTAGCAGTGATTTCTGAGCTGCTGATGCTAGGCTGTCTGTTTTCCATGTTCGCAACAAGTGCAGCACGTAATGCTGCACCCTGCTTGCTCTGTTTCCCTGTTAGAAGCTGTCAAGTGGAAGGAGTTGCTCTCTGCGAGAAGAGCAAGGCACGGTGCTCGCGTCTGTGTGCTTCTTTTCAGCGCTTTGCTCTCTGTGCAGCATATGTGCGGTTTCAGCTCTTCTAGCCAGCCAATATGCTCCTGCAGCATTTCTCTGCTTCTAGCAGTGATTTCTGAGCTGCTGATGCTAGGCTGTCTGTTTTCCCATGTTCGCAACAAGTGCAGCACGTATGCTGCACCCTGCTTGCTCTGTTTCCCTGTTAGAAGCTGTCAAGTGGAAGGAGTTGCTCTCTGCGAGAAGAGCAAGGCACGGTGCTCGCGTCTGTGTGCTTCTTTTCAGCGCTTTGCTCTCTGTGCAGCATATGTGCGGTTTCAGCTCTTCTAGCCAGCCAATATGCTCCCTGCAGCATTTCTCTGCTTCTAGCAGTGATTTCTGAGCTGCTGATGCTAGGCTGTCTGTTTTCCATGTTCGCAACAAGTGCAGCACGTATGCTGCACCCTGCTTGCTCTGTTTCCCTGTTAGAAGCTGTCAAGTGGAAGGAGTTGCTCTCTGCGAGAAGAGCAAGGCACGGTGCTCGCGTCTGTGTGCTTCTTTTCAGCGCTTTGCTCTCTGTGCAGCATATGTGCGGTTTCAGCTCTTCTAGCCAGCCAATATGCTCCTGCAGCATTTCTCTGCTTCTAGCAGTGATTTCTGAGCTGCTGATGCTAGGCTGTCTGTTTTCCATGTTCGCAACAAGTGCAGCACGTATGCTGCACCCTGCTTGCTCTGTTTCCCTGTTAGAAGCTGTCAAGTGGAAGGAGTTGCTCTCTGCGAGAAGAGCAAGGCACGGTGCTCGCGTCTGTGTGCTTCTTTTCAGCGCTTTGCTCTCTGTGCAGCATATGTGCGGTTTCAGCTCTTCTAGCCAGCCAATATGCTCCTGCAGCATTTCTCTGCTTCTAGCAGTGATTTCTGAGCTGCTGATGCTAGGCTGTCTGTTTTCCATGTTTGCAACAAGTGCAGCACGTATGCTGCACCCTGCTTGCTCTGTTTCCCTGTTAGAAGCTGTCAAGTGGAAGGAGTTGCTCTCTGCGAGAAGAGCAAGGCACGGTGCTCGCGTCTGTGTGCTTCTTTTCAGCGCTTTGCTCTCTGTGCAGCATATGTGCGGTTTCAGCTCTTCTAGCCAGCCAATATGCTCCTGCAGCATTTCTCTGCTTCTAGCAGTGATTTCTGAGCTGCTGATGCTAGGCTGTCTGTTTTCCATGTTTGCAACAAGTGCAGCACGTATGCTGCACCCTGCTTGCTCTGTTTCCCTGTTAGAAGCTGTCAAGTGGAAGGAGTTGCTCTCTGCGAGAAGAGCAAGGCACGGTGCTCGCGTCTGTGTGCTTCTTTTCAGCGCTTTGCTCTCTGTGCAGCATATGTGCGGTTTCAGCTCTTCTAGCCAGCCAATATGCTCCTGCAGCATTTCTCTGCTTCTAGCAGTGATTTCTGAGCTGCTGATGCTAGGCTGTCTGTTTTCCATGTTTGCAACAAGTGCAGCACGTATGCTGCACCCTGCTTGCTCTGTTTCCCTGTTAGAAGCTGTCAAGTGGAAGGAGTTGCTCTCTGCGAGAAGAGCAAGGCACGGTGCTCGCGTCTGTGTGCTTCTTTTCAGCGCTTTGCTCTCTGTGCAGCATATGTGCGGTTTCAGCTCTTCTAGCCAGCCAATATGCTCCTGCAGCATTTCTCTGCTTCTAGCAGTGATTTCTGAGCTGCTGATGCTAGGCTGTCTGTTTTCCATGTTTGCAACAAGTGCAGCACGTATGCTGCACCCTGCTTGCTCTGTTTCCCTGTTAGAAGCTGTCAAGTGGAAGGAGTTGCTCTCTGCGAGAAGAGCAAGGCACGGTGCTCGCGTCTGTGTGCTTCTTTTCAGCGCTTTGCTCTCTGTGCAGCATATGTGCGGTTTCAGCTCTTCTAGCCAGCCAATATGCTCCTGCAGCATTTCTCTGCTTCTAGCAGTGATTTCTGAGCTGCTGATGCTAGGCTGTCTGTTTTCCATGTTTGCAACAAGTGCAGCACGTATGCTGCACCCTGCTTGCTCTGTTTCCCTGTTAGAAGCTGTCAAGTGGAAGGAGTTGCTCTCTGCGAGAAGAGCAAGGCACGGTGCTCGCGTCTGTGTGCTTCTTTTCAGCGCTTTGCTCTCTGTGCAGCATATGTGCGGTTTCAGCTCTTCTAGCCAGCCAATATGCTCCTGCAGCATTTCTCTGCTTCTAGCAGTGATTTCTGAGCTGCTGATGCTAGGCTGTCTGTTTTCCATGTTTGCAACAAGTGCAGCACGTATGCTGCACCCTGCTTGCTCTGTTTCCCTGTTAGAAGCTGTCAAGTGGAAGGAGTTGCTCTCTGCGAGAAGAGCAAGGCACGGTGCTCGCGTCTGTGTGCTTCTTTTCAGCGCTTTGCTCTCTGTGCAGCATATGTGCGGTTTCAGCTCTTCTAGCCAGCCAATATGCTCCTGCAGCATTTCTCTGCTTCTAGCAGTGATTTCTGAGCTGCTGATGCTAGGCTGTCTGTTTTCCATGTTTGCAACAAGTGCAGCACGTATGCTGCACCCTGCTTGCTCTGTTTCCCTGTTAGAAGCTGTCAAGTGGAAGGAGTTGCTCTCTGCGAGAAGAGCAAGGCACGGTGCTCGCGTCTGTGTGCTTCTTTTCAGCGCTTTGCTCTCTGTGCAGCATATGTGCGGTTTCAGCTCTTCTAGCCAGCCAATATGCTCCTGCAGCATTTCTCTGCTTCTAGCAGTGATTTCTGAGCTGCTGATGCTAGGCTGTCTGTTTTCCATGTTTGCAACAAGTGCAGCACGTATGCTGCACCCTGCTTGCTCTGTTTCCCTGTTAGAAGCTGTCAAGTGGAAGGAGTTGCTCTCTGCGAGAAGAGCAAGGCACGGTGCTCGCGTCTGTGTGCTTCTTTTCAGCGCTTTGCTCTCTGTGCAGCATATGTGCGGTTTCAGCTCTTCTAGCCAGCCAATATGCTCCTGCAGCATTTCTCTGCTTCTAGCAGTGATTTCTGAGCTGCTGATGCTAGGCTGTCTGTTTTCCATGTTTGCAACAAGTGCAGCACGTATGCTGCACCCTGCTTGCTCTGTTTCCCTGTTAGAAGCTGTCAAGTGGAAGGAGTTGCTCTCTGCGAGAAGAGCAAGGCACGGTGCTCGCGTCTGTGTGCTTCTTTTCAGCGCTTTGCTCTCTGTGCAGCATATGTGCGGTTTCAGCTCTTCTAGCCAGCCAATATGCTCCTGCAGCATTTCTCTGCTTCTAGCAGTGATTTCTGAGCTGCTGATGCTAGGCTGTCTGTTTTCCATGTTTGCAACAAGTGCAGCACGTATGCTGCACCCTGCTTGCTCTGTTTCCCTGTTAGAAGCTGTCAAGTGGAAGGAGTTGCTCTCTGCGAGAAGAGCAAGGCACGGTGCTCTCGCGTCTGTGTGCTTCTTTTCAGCGCTTTGCTCTCTGTGCAGCATATGTGCGGTTTCAGCTCTTCTAGCCAGCCAATATGCTCCTGCAGCAT